>MU832882.1:0-64930 GCA_029204225.1 Diphasiastrum complanatum | reverse complement strand
AAACAAAATGCAATTTTTGGTATGAATACTCTGCTGCCCAATGAAACAAGATCATTCTTTACCACGCATTCTATTCTCTATATCTCCATTAAATATAGTACAAAGAGCTTGCCAGTTTGCTTGAGCTTCATTAGCCATGAAACCCAGAAATTCAGCAAGTGAAAATCTTTTTCATGACCTCATTCAACATTCTCTAAAACTCAACTTGTGCATTAGTATCCTCAACTTTAAAATAACATATGGCAATCGTTTGCAATTCCTAGAGAAAAGGATTGTACACGTGTGCAGCTGCACTCGTCCATCCTCTAATTTTTTTTACATGATAAAAGCACACCTGGAATTGATGAAGCTCTCTAGTTGTTCACATATTATTGATCAGATCAACCTTTGAACATGCACCCATAGTTGACATCTTGAAAATGTGGCCCCTGTCCACAGTTGCATCTTGCAATTGGCCAAAAAAACGATTCCAAGGAAAAACTCACATGAACATCTATTTTTTAAATACAACACACTATCAAGCCTTATCCCCGTGTGGATATAAAAAATAAAAGTGCTTATGCAAAAAAAAAGAATTGCCATTGTAATTTCTAATTTCTTGGTGTATTTGCAAAGAACAAACAAACCAATCCAAAACATAAATAATGTTCTCTATAGTTATCGCACCCAATTTCAAATCTAGTTGAAACCAAACAAATGATTACCTCTTTTTTTCGTCAATGGTTCAACTGTTGATACTATTGCATCAAGTTCCTCATAATTCATTAGCATACCCTTTCAACTTCTCCATTCAACAAGGTATCTTTAATGATGTCTCTGGCTACCTGTTACGGCCCTAATGGGGGTTTGTACCATTAGGGGTTGTCTTAGACGTGGGGGCCAGGCCTAATCTGGATAATAGTTGAGTAGGACCATGGGCTATGTCTGCATGCGGTATAGGCATGCAGGTTGCATCCTAGTATGGGATAGGATGTACATGCACTGTGCCTATGCATGGGTCTTTACTATTATGGGTTAGGGGTACCTACATGCAGTGGACATGCATGGGAGTTAGGCATGGGTTGATAGCACGCTTCCATTTTTTGAAGTGAGTTGGACGAGTTTGGGTTTCTAAATTTACGGGTTCTAAACGGATTTTAATCCTAAGTCGAACAAATAATTTTTGGGCTTAGTTTCTTTATTGTGGCTTTACTAAATGGTTAGATGTCAGTTTGCTAAGGGAATTGTCTTTTGTAGGGTTTCGGACAATTTTCACACTTCTCATTGAAATTCTATGTTGTGTTGGTAGTTATGGCCGACATGGAATATGAATTGTTTGGTGAAGGGGTTCCATCACCAATACGAAGTGTGGGAAGCCCAGACAATGATCCACATTCTATTCTGGATGTGATAAGCAAAGCAATACTAGAATTCCACCAGAGTAACAAGCAGTGGGACGAGCAAATTAAATTTCTGTTATCAAAGCATGATGCGGCATCTTCGTCACACTTAGAATTTCAGCTAGAAGATTTTTCGGTGGACAAGAAGTTCAAGCAACCGGTAGTAGTGGAATCATGGATTAATAGGTGGAACAATTATTTTGGTCTGCATGGAGTGCTTGAGGATAAGAGAATTTCTTCAATACTGATTTTTTGGAATGTAAAGCCATGTCATGGCGGCGAGACCTAGATCCTAAGCCTGTCACTTGGGATGCTTTTCGAGAGGTGTTCCTAAAAGCATTTATGATTGTGGATGAGAGGGACTCGTATCGACATTTTGCTGAGCTGAATATGGGGTCG
Organism: Diphasiastrum complanatum; assembly: GCA_029204225.1. Lineage (NCBI taxonomy): Eukaryota > Viridiplantae > Streptophyta > Lycopodiopsida > Lycopodiales > Lycopodiaceae > Diphasiastrum > Diphasiastrum complanatum. The sequence goes on along the minus strand of MU832882.1, from coordinate 63,152 downwards.
CGTGACTTGGACACGTATGTCCAAGAGTTCATGGATCTCCCAATTAAAGTGCTGCATTTTCCTAAAAAGTACGCTGAGTTGCAATTCTGGAATGGATTGCCAATGGACTTTCAAAATGAATGCAAGCGCAATCCTTTGAACTCGGTGAAGGATGCCATTCGGATCGCACGAGTGTACGATCAAACAGTGGTAGCTTCTAGAAAACGGAAGAGAAAAAAGGCTCAACAAATTTCTGACCGCGAATGAAGTCAAAAACATTTCTTGATGAACTTGAAGGGATGGCTTATTAGAAACCCAAATCAGAGAAAAAATTGAAGAAAAAAGATAAGTCATCAGTTCGAGATGCCTTTAAACAAGGGCTATGTTTTAATTGCGGAAAGGCAGGCCATATGGCTAAAGAGTGCCCATTAAAGAACAAGTCCTCATCCAATCTTATGGCAGTCGATTTGCCAACAGGTAAGATGGAATTTGATGTTATTAATAGTACTTGTGAATGTCAATTCAGTACATTGTCGTTTGGTCCTCACAATGTATCGTGTTAGGGGCAAGTTGTTAGGGAAAGATGTGAATGTATTGTTTGATTCAGGCAGTACTCATAACTTTATTAATTCTCGACTTGTGCAAAAATTCTAGATACCTATCAAGCCAAGTGACCATAGGGGAATGATTTTTAGCGAGCTTTTTGGCCATTTTAGCGAGCTTTTTAACAGTTTGGACGTTCAATTTGTTAGAACTTTTTGGTTTCAGTTTTTTGGTAGTTTAGGGTTTAGGTTATGTGTAAACAACAAAGTTCAACCCTGAAGAATTGTGCATAACCAAAACATGAACCATGCATTTGCGGGATCAACAATTGCCATGATCAATTCTGAATTGCACGAAAAAATATGAGTTAATAATATGTCCTAGAAAGTGTATCTTTTCTAGGAAGAATTCGCTTTTCTTGCCTTTTATGAGAAGTGATTTTTCTTGTAGGGTTCTAAAGACGATATCTAGATGTCTTTTATGTTCTTCTTCATTTGCACTGAAGACTAAGATATCATCAAAGAATGTTCCTACAAAATGTCTATGGGGTCGAAAGGCTCGTTCCATCATTCTATTGAATGTTGCAGGAGCATTAGTAAGACCAAATGGTACCACTAAAAATTCATAACGGCCAGAGTTAGTCCTGAAAGCATTTTTATGGACATCTTCAGGTGCTACGTGGATTTGGTGGTATCCACTTGTCAAATAAATTCTACTAAAGATACAAGATCCATTTATCCTATCCATAATGTCATCTATTCTTGGAATAGGGAAACGGTTCTTAATTGTGATCTTGTTTAGAGCACGATAGTCTACACACATCCTAAAACTCCCATCTTTCTTTTGTACAAGAAGTACAGGAGAGCAATAGGGGGAGTTACTGGATTTTACAAGGCCTCTCTCTAACAAGTCATTAATTTGCTTAGAAATTTCTTCTTGTTGAGAATGGCTTACCCTATAGGGAGGTCTATTGGGTATGGAACACTTGGAATTTGCTTTGCACAGGAACGCAGATCATGCTACATAGTAACACAAACAAAAAATCACTCTCCTCAGCAAGCTCACATAGCAATTGTATTTCTCAAAATGAAATTACACTGTACATATAGTTGTTCACTCAGGCAACCCATGCATGACCCAGGTTGCCGTTGGCGGGACGCGTGTTCCGTCGACTTGCCTCGTGGCGAGGCCAACTGATCCTTATCCACTGATAGGACCCACAGTACAGTAACACAGTGATTCTAACTTTAATTCTAACTCTCTCCCTTAAAGTAGAGTCACTTTTTATACAGTCATATACATAGCTTTAAAGTCAACAAACTTTAAATACAGAAAGTTTTGATCTAAATTTATCAAACTTTTCTCCAGTAAGTGGCTTAGTGAAAATATCAGCTAGTTGTTCGTCTGTGCTACAGTGAACAACATGAATTTCACGACTCAGCAGCCTCTCACATATGAAGTGATATTGAATCTCAATGTGTTTAGTTCTCGCATGGAACACTGGAGTCTTTGCTAGCTGAATGCCACTCTGACTGTCGCTATGTAAAGTCGTGGGATTTTTCTGCTTTATGCCAATTTCTTCCAAGATTTGTCTCAACCATATAGCTTCTTGTGCAGCACTACACATTGCCTTATACTCTGCTTCTGTGGTGGAAAGAGCAATTGTACTTTGCTTCTTACTAGACCAGGAAAAGCAATTACCACAAAACTGGAATATATATCATGTGGTGGATCTACGATCATCATAGTCACCTCCCCAGTCCGCATCCACATAGCCACAAACTCAGGTAAACCATCATGCTTCCTGTAAATCAAGCCATACTCTGAAGTGCCTTTCACATAACGCAAAATGCGTTTAGCTGCTTTCCAATTCGTTTCCGTAGGTGCTGCCATAAACTGACTTACAATGCCAATAGCATAGCATATATCTGGTCTAGTTGTGGTAAGGTAAATCAAGCTCCCTACTAACTGTCTATATAGCGTAGCATCAAATGACTGTGATTCATCAAGCTTAGAAAGCTTTTTACCTGGTTCAATAGGAGTGTTTACTGGTTTGCAAAATTTGGATCAGAATGTGTTCTCACCATCCCCTTTGAACGAAAGTAGGCATCAATCCTGCTATACCACACACGTGGTGCTTGTTTAAGACCATAAAGCGCTTTCTTCAAGCGACATACTTTGTTTGCCTGTCCTTTCATTACAAAGCCTTCAGGTTGATCCATGAACACTTCTTCTTCTAACTCACCATTTAGAAAAGTAGATTTCACATCCACCCGATGCAAAGGCCAACCAAAATGTGAAGCTAAGGCAATAAGTAGATGTAGAGTATTCCACTTACACACCGGCGCAAAGGTCTCCTCATAGTCAATGCCTTTATTTTGTGCATACCCTTTGATTACCAATTTGTGCTTTGCTATGCTTCCATCTGCATGGTACTTAGTTCTGTATACCCATTTGCAACCAATGGGTTTCTTGCCAACTGGTGGTTCTACTAAGTTCCATGTGCTATGTAGCAATTGACTCCATCTCCTCTCCCATGGCCTTGATCCAAATGTCATCATCCTTCGCTTCACCATAAGTCGAAGGTTCTTTGTTTTGAATAATGCTGGATAACAGAGCATAATTTGCTTCATACCTCTCAGGTAGTGTCTTCTCTCTTGTTGATCTTCGTAGCTCTCCTTGGTTAGATGATCCTGGAAAGTCATCTATATCGCGGCTCTCCATCAAACTCTCAAACCACTTAGGGAGCTTTCTGTCAGGTGATCGGCTTCCTGGTGAAAATGTATCCCACGGTACATCCTTCTCCTTGCGTTTGTCACCTGCAATTTCAATCCTTCTTGCACCAAAAGGTTTGTCCCTACCTCTCCAACATGTTTCTTGAGGTTGAGTAGTAGTATCTTGAGATGTATCCTCATGTTCATCACTCGGAAGGTCAATGAATGGATCATCATTAGGTGGTATCCTCACTATACCATTTTTCCTACTGGATGTGTCTATCTTCTCAGCATCTTCGTCTTCATACATCTTGGATTCATCAAAGATAACATCTCGGCTTATATGGATTTTGTTTTCGACTGGATCAAAACATCTATAGCCCTTCATGCGATCATCATATCCTAGGAATATTCACTTGATAGCTTTTACATCAAGTTTACGTCTTTCTTCCTTAGGAAAATGTACAAAGGCCTTATATCCAAAGATTCGCAAGTGGTTCACCTTTGGCTTCTTCTTTGTGAATGCTTCCTCAGGTGTTATTTTTGGTATGGCAATGGTAGGACTTCTATTTTGAAGATAGACTGCCATGCTACATGCTTCTGACCAAAAATCTTTTGGTAATTTCATCTCAGCTAGCATAGATCTGGCACTTTACACAATCGTACGATTTTTGCGCTCAGCTACACCATTGAGAGCAGGAGTATGAGCTTGCGTAAATTGTCTTTTAATCCCACATTGATCACAAAGATCATTGAAGTCATTAGGATTATACTCACCTCCACTATCTGATCTTAGGACTTTGATCTTCTTACCTGTCTGATTTTCGACCAAGTTTTTGGAGTTCTTGAAGTTATCAAAAGCATCTGATTTCTTCTTCAAGAAGTAGATCCACGTCTTACGTGACATATCATCAATAAAGGTCATGAAATAGAAGGCTTTTCCTAAGGACATGGTCCTCATGGGCCCGCATAAATCTGTGTGGATTAAATCCAGGATGTTCTTTGCTCTTGCAACACCCCCTTTATTGAACTTCTCTCGATGCTGCTTCCCATATATACAAGATTCGCACATCGATTTCAAGTGATCTTTTATGGTAGGCAGTCCTGTTACCATCTCCAATTTTCTCATCAAACTGAGGCTTCCCAAGTTCAAGTGACCAAGCCTCTTGTGCCACAACTCAGTTTGCGAAGGAACGGATGATACAAGTCCATGTTGCCCCTTGATTGTAGCATTCAACCTGTACAATTTTGTATTGGGCTCTCTTACTCCATTCGTAATAACTTTGAACTTTTGGTTCGCATCCTTCACAAAGCAACGATAATGGGCGAATTCTACTTTCAACTTTTGATCAATAATGACTCCAACAGAAAGTAGATTTTTCTTCAAACCTGGTACGTAAAGTACCTCCCTGATCATCCTGCTTTTGCCATCAGGCAGTTGGATTGAAACTGTGCCTATCCCCTTGATCATGCACACTTCACCATTTGCTTGTGAAACAGATGTCCCATTATCCAATGCCTTCAAACTACTGAACCAGTTCTTGTTACCTGTCATGTGTCTTGTGGCTCCTGAGTCAATATACCATGCTTGATCATCTTGATTAGATGACAATGCAGATATGAAGATGCTAGAGTCTTCAATCTCACATTCATCGACAAGGTTACCTGCTTGTTTTGGTTTCCCCTTGCCTTGTTCCGCCAGGAATTTGCGACATTCACTCTTCCAGTGGCCCTTTTTACCACAATGGAAGCACTTGCCTTTCTTCTTAGTTTTGCTGGAATATCCCTCATCCTCCTGAGACTTGGCAAATTGCTGCTTAGTCTTCTTCTTGCCCTTGCCCTTGCCTTGTTTTTGGCATGTCGCAAGTGCCTGATCATCAGTATTTTGACGTCTAGCTTTCACCATTTCTCGTCGTTGCTCCTGCATAAAGATTCTTGTGAGCTTGGCAAAGGTTGGCAATCTTTCTCTTGATGCTATTCCGCTCACAAACATCTGATAGGGTTCTGCAATGCCGCATTATGCATTATGCACTAGCTCCACATCACGTATGCGCTCTCCAATATAATGCAGTTCATCTCTCATTGTCTTGATTCTGGTCATGTACATCTGAATGTGCTCTCCTTGCTCCATGCGGGCACTATTCAACTTTGACTTCAGAAACATGATTCTTGACGGATTTGACGTCTCGAACTGCTCCTTTAGCACATCCCATGCCTGTCTGGGTGTAATGCATCACAAATGTGGGTAATGATGTGATCCTTCACTGACAAGTTAATGAAGGTCAAAGCTTTCCTCATCTTTTTGTCGAACACTTTGATGTCTGCTTCATTTGGCGGCCTTCTCTCGTCACCTGTGACGACTTCCCACACATCTTTCTCTATCAGTATGTTTTTCATTTTGAATTTCCACACTGCGTAGTTGGAAATCCCGTCCAATTTGCTACTTTCACTCAAAATGGACTCTCCCATGTTTGCCATCGCAAAACTGCTTGAAACTTTTGCCTTAGGCTAAGAACAGTATGTCGAGGCCAACAATGATGTCAGAAGTTGAAAATAATGACCTGCACTTTTTTCCTTACCAGGCCACTCGCTGCTTTTCCACCAATTTGAAAGGCAAATCGGCGTCGCCTTCCGAAATGCACTCAGGCGTCAACTCCCAACAACGTGCCCAATGGAATGGTGAAACTACTTCTGACGTACTCCGAACACTTTCTCTGCTGCAACCGCTCTGTTTTGCTATACCGTACTTGCAGGTACAGTCCGAGTGCCCTTCGTTTGGAGGTTATAGCCTTTCGTTTGGGTCAAAACGGGCAAAGGACCCAAAAATAGGGACTTTTCTAGCTTTTGAACTGTTTCTTCACTTTGAAGAAACTTCACTCTTCACTTGTGAAGGAACCCAACTCAACTTTCAGTATGAAAATTTTTAATAAAGTTGAAGGCCAGAATGCACTTCAATTCTTCAGGACCCTGTTTAAAGCTCATCCAATGGCTGAACCAAATCTTGTGGTTCACATTTCTCTCCCATCACAGATTCTGGATCGTTGATTCATTTGACACCTCATCTAAAGATTCAAAGTACATCTGGGCATCGAACAAACTCCTGCAGACGCTAAGATCTTTGGTACACTGAGTTCTTCATCGCGTTGGGCGCGCGAACTGCCCGCGACTTCCCTATCTGCGGCCGCGCCTCCCTTCTCTGAAAAACATCAGATCAAGCTCTCCTGTGGATCGTTTTGAGCACGATCTGAGGCCTGGAGCAGGGTCGCCCTACTGAATCCATGACTATAAAGTGTTCAGTAAGGAAATTCCATGGAGAAACGGTGATTTTAGCTCAACTTGACAAAGTGGCTTTTTCACCTTTTTATCGCAAATCTGCTAGGTTAACTGTCTGGAGACAAATCTCTGACATAAACCTCACAATCTCTCCATGGCTGATTGACAGTGTGATTAGATTCCTTCCTGTCCTTACAACATCAAAACGGTGCACAAACAGCGAAGAAATGACTTATGTATAAAAACCGTAACCCCAAGTCTGGTTTCAATTTTCAGCTGGCTTCAAAATTGTCATTTTTTCGCCAAATTTTTCCCTGTCTGATGCTATGCACAGGCTAATAATCCCTCTGCTGAGCTTAACAAGCCTCTATAAATTAGAAACTGTGCACCAGTGCTTCTCTTTCCGTCTTCAACCCGCCGTAAAACCCCGAACTCTCAGAAGACAGTTCTCCTGAAGCTCTCTTCAACGACGACACTGTACTGTGTACACTCCATGTACGGCTCTGATACCAACTTAGAATTTGCTTTGCACAGGAACACGGATCATGCTACACAGTAACACAGACAAAAAATCACTCTCCTCAGCAAGCTCACATAGCAACTATATTTCTCAAAATGAAATTACACTGTACATATAGTTGTTCACTCAGGCAACCCATGCATGACCCAAGTTGTCGTTGGCGGGACGCGTGTCCCGTCGACTTGCCTCGTGGCAAGGCCAACTGATCCTTATCCACTGATAGGACCCACAGTACAGTAACACAGTGATTCTAACTTTAATTCTAACTGGAACTTCTAGGAATAATGTCTATCGTATGATCTTCAGGTCTTTCAGGGGGTAAGGACTTTGGTAGCTCATCAGAAAAACAAGATGAATACTTTAATAAAAAATCTTTTCTATTATTGTCCAAAGAATGTGCATTTCCATCAACATCATCATCCATACTACTTTCTTTAGTACTTTTGATACTTGAATATGGCTTACCAAAGAAATTGTTTCGCCACTCTGTCCTGCATGCACACTAACTTCTTTACCTTTGTGCTTCCATGAAATCAAATGCTTATTGTAGTCCACCAGAGGATTGTGCATTTTGTGCCAAGGCATGTCTAAGATTACATCTACTCCCTGCAAAGGACCTACCATGAATTCTATAGGTTCATAGTAGTCAAAGATTTGGAGCTTAAGTTTTCCAATTACAGGGTAAATGTTTGCATCACCATCAACAAAAGCACCTTTGGCCTTAGCATAGATTCGGAAAAAGAGCCAACTTCTATCACTTGTGCAAGCTTAAAAGAGATGAAATTATGAGAGGAGCCTGCATCAAAGAGAATTAGACAGAGTTTGTTATGGACTTGTCCCCATGTTTTGAGAAGATCATGGATTTGAGTATCTTCAATGCTTTGTACAACCACCTGCTTCCCTTTGTCTGCACTTGAAGCTTTGGCATCTTTGAGTGGACATTTGAAGAAGAGGTGTCTCTTTTCCCCACACTTGAAGCATCTTCCTTCCTTGCGATAGGCCTGCATTTGTTCTTTGGAAAGGCGTTGAGTCTTTTCTTTTGGAATTTGAGTTGTGGGAGGTTCCTTCCTTTTGTTCCCACCTCCATTTCAATGACTATTATGAAGCTCAATTCTGGTAGCATAGTATATGACTTGTTCTAAAGTATCAGCCATATTGTATACTTCTATGCAAACCCGAATAGAATTCTGTTCTTTCTTAGAAATGGAATGCAAAGTCTGAACTTTCAAAAACAACTCCCAAAATCTCTTAACATACTCAACTACTTTCTCATTTTGCTTTTGCCTAAAGATGTCCCAACAGCTAAAGTATCTTTCTTATATTCTTTTGGAAAAAAGTGGGCTTTAATTTGTTTTTTAAATCTATGCCATGTGGATGCAGCTTCGTGATTGGATTTCATAGCTGCCCACCATAGTGATGCATACTTATCTAGATGTAACGTTGCAAATTGAATCTTGGAATGATTTGAGTATCTACTTTTCTCAAAGAAAGTATCAAGATTTCGAATCCAAGCAAGCAAACTTTCTTCATTGCTAGTATCTCCATCGAACTTAGAAAACTTGAAAAGTTTATTATCAATCTTAGCAAACCTCATTTTCCTAGATCGAGTAGAGGAAGTCGACTTGGAAGAAACATGAGGTGATGACGACATAGATGAAGAGGGGTTTGAAGAGCCTCGTGAGGAGCTATCCATCTTTAATTGGAGTTTTTTGGAATTCACCTAAAATACACAAACTCAAGGCAAAAAGTACGAATAGACTTGTGATTCAGAAAAATGCCATTCTCCAAAAAGGAAGATAGAAGCTCGCATTAACAAAGTATTGTCTCTAAAATAGAAAGCAAGTTGGAGATCCAATTCTCGAGGATCCCCCAAATGGAGTCTATTAGCTCTAATATTAAAGAGATCTTGTAAGAAGAATGAAATTCGAACGAAAGGAAAATCTATTCGAAAGTAAACAAACAAAGTTCTGTGTATTGGCATTTGTTTCAAGAATGAATACACAAGGCCTTCACATCAATTTCACAATGAAAAAAAAATAGTAGACCTTGGCTCTGATACCAAACTGTGAACTTGAAGTGAAGGTCTCCTAATTTCTAAAGTCCTGACTTAAACATTGTGACTTAAAAAGAACAAATCAACAAAACATTGTTGAATAAAACCAAAAAGAACTCAAAGCTTAATGAAATAATTCAACATTCAATCACAGAGGCATTCATTCATGAGACTTGCTGAGGGGTCAAGATGGGGACCCACCTCACACCCCCCCCCCCCCCCCCCCCCCCCCCCCCCGCCCCTGAAGGATTTTTCTTTTAAATTATACAAGATCAAATGACCCAAGGCCAAATACATATACAGTGATTTGGGAAGATGGATTCTTGAATCTTTACATCAATCAGATGTTAACAAATTTTTGGATCTTAAAGAATCTCATACAAAGAAAAAGTGATTTCTTATGACATGCAAAAGCTCACTGATCAAGAATGGAGCATGCATAGGCATTCGACATTAGATGGCATGACATGCATGAATCAAATTTTTTGACATGCAAGCTTCAGATCCAACATGCAAAGTCATTAGGCTAGGTATGGTATGACATGCAAGCTCTAGTTCCGACATGCAAGCTTCAATTCATACATGCAAGCTCCCAAATCAGACATGCAAGCTTCCAATCAAACATGCAAGCTTCCAATCAGACATGCAAGTTCCAAATCAACCATGCATGACCATTAAGCTATGGATGGTGTGACATGCAAGGCCATCAAGTTATGGATGGTGTGACATGCATGGCCTTCAGGCTATGGATGGTGTATGTGTGTGTGTGTGTGTGTGTGTGTGTGTGTGTGTGTGTGTGTGTGTGTGTGTGTGTGTGTGTGTGTGTGTGTGTGAGAGAGAGAGAGAGAGAGAGAGAGAGAGAGAGAGAGAGAGAGAGAGAGAGAGAGAGAGAGAGAGAGAGAGAGAGAGAGAGAGAGAGAGAGAGAGATGAAAGAGGTAAGAGAAAGTGAGTGTGTGTGTATGTGGTTCCAAAATGGTTCCAATCCAAGCTTGATAGATCCTCCTCATGCCATAGCTCCAAGCTTTCTTCCAAGCACCTACACACATAGAAGCATGAACAAGAGGCAAAACAAAAATGAATAGGAGACGAATAATGAGAGAGAGGGGCGAGTTACTCCTTTCATAGGAAATGTGTAGCCTTGAGGGAGTGGCTGAGGTGTCCAACATAAGTGTGAGAGGTGTAAGGGAGACTCTAGGAGAAGTAAAGTGAGAGGGTATGAGAGGGTGTTTATCAATTAGTTAAAGCAAAAGGGGAGGAGTAGGAGGGCGCATTTTCCTAGGTGTCTTATGGCTTACAAGCCATGTGGCAAAGTAGGTGATTTACATATCGATAAGGATGGAGGGTAGGTAGCTTAACATTTAATGTTAGCCACTTTCAAGTTGATTTTTTTTTAGTTTGCAACATTGGGATTCATCCCAAGTGTCTTTCATGACATGGGAAAAGCTTTGTATATGTCCATCTTATCTTGCATAATTTTCATCAATTCCTAGGCCCTTTTTTCTAGGGGTTGCTCATCCTAGTGGATTGTGACACAAAGGGTGATCAGTCCTTTGGTTTCTTCTCCAAATCTTTATAGACTCGATTTGAGCCTTCTTTATAGACTTCGGAGAAAGCCTTCTTCAGGTACCATCTTCAAGCTTTAAGAAGCTTCTTTAGTTCATTCTTCAAGTACTCTTCTTAGTACTTGCACATACCCTTAAGAAAAGGTTAGGAGTCATACCATAAAAGGGTTCATCATTAGATTCTATTAGAACTTGCACATCAAACTGTTAGCATTGATCTACAGTTTCATTTCTTGTCTTAAGGTAATGATACCTGCACGCATATTTCATCAGTTAGAGTAATAAGCTCTAATATTCCAAAATATGTTTCATACAAAAAGAATGGAAGACTGGATAGCCTTTATTTCTTGGTCAATTTGGTCTATACAATTTTAGAAGTTATAAGTCGAGTTATGAGTCGAGCCTTGGAAAAAACTAGGGCCATTATCTCCAGCAAGGAAAGATCTAAAGTGGATGACTTAGGAAGAAGAATACCTTCTGATGCTTGAGGCAAGGTGGAAGAGTCTAGATTGTTAAGTGTGACATTTGACTCTATATAAGATTTTAGCCCTAATATGTCATCAAGTTTCTAGAAGGATCCACTATGCTTGAGTCCTTTCTGGGAGGCTCATTTGCAAAAGAAAAAAAAGAATTGTTTTTACTTTTCCTTTAAATTTGTTTAGGGGCATTGTCAAATAAAATAGCTATTCATTGTTTTTGTATCTGTAGAACACCTAGAAAGTGATGATAAGTGATGGAGTTGTTAAACATCATTTATTGCCCTAAAAGAGACTTGGCATGTCTCCATTACAGTAGTTACATGTGTTAGTTGAAGGAGAGGTCCTTACACACTCCATTACAATAGTTACATGTGTTAGTTGAAGGAGAGGTTCTTACACTGGGGTTAACTCTAAGTATGACTCTAGCAATTATTGAAATCCAATGTACATAAATGGATGAGTTGTCAGTAGTAATTGAGAGGGTTGTCTTCGGGCTAGGCATGTGCTACTTCATCACCTAAACCCAAACTCGATCCCTAAACCCTAACTTTGTATACCGAAAGAGCGAAGAAGAGGAGCCAAGAGGAGTGCTGAAGAGCGAAGAGGAGTTAAGAAGCGAGGAGCCAAGGAGAGGAGCGATTTCGTTCAAGCAGGAAGAGAGAGCGACCAACGAGCAACCAAGAATTGACCAGTGAGCAGCCAAGGAGTGGCACGGTGTGGGTAAGCTTGTACTGGCACTAATGAAATCTGAAAACAAAATGGCATTCCCGGACCATCAATGCTAGCGTTGATGGTCGAGAGCTGCCATTTTTTATTACGTTTTTCATGTCAATCAATCATTCTACAGTGAAAGCCGTGTAAGCATGCTAAGCGGGGTCATGGCAGACCTTCTAAGAAGAGGATGGATCTACTATTGTACCAGATTTTCTGGTACCAAACAAATCACGTTAAACAAAGCACTTTCTACGGTTCCATCACGACACAATGGCTAACAATTAAAGGAAAAATGGCAGCTCCAGACCATCAGCGTTGGCGCTGATGGTCCGGAACTGCCATTTTCCTTGCATTTATGAGCTTGTTTTTGACAAACACAGTTGACAATGAACAAAAATGGCAGCTCCAGACCATCAGCGCTGGCGCTGATGGTCTTGAGCTGCCATTTTTTTCATTGTCAACTGTATTTACATTTCTTTGCTTGTTTAGGATTTAGTGTAAGAAAATGAAAAAACATTGGCAGCTCCAAACCATCAGTGCTGGCGCTGATGGTCCAGAGCTGCCATTTTTTGTTTCATGGTTTAATAAAGTCTCAAAAAAAGCAAGAAAAAATGGTAGCACCAGACCATCAGCGCCAGTGCTGATGGTCAGGAGCTGTCCCCACCCTCTTCTTTTTCCACTTTGCCTTGCAAATCTGATTTAGAAACAACAAAAAGATGATTGATTACTTACGTTCAGAGTTACTGTTTGAATAAAAGTTTGTGCTTTGTTAGTTGTGACAAGCTTGAGGGGTTGCCACGTGGCATCTTGGCCTTCCATGTGTGGAACCCGATTATACACAATATTTACAAAGTTCTACATGGCTAGATTTGCCAAAATAGGCTATTTTTCACACATGAATATTTTTTGAGTTTAGGATTGGTAGATTGTTTGGTGTTGAGGAAGAAAAGTTCATTGGTTTGTTGATTTCATCTTTGTTGAAATGAATCATGTGTGGATGCTTGGTTCCATTGTGGAACCACTTGGAAGAAGATCATGTGCGGTGCTTCATTTGATTTGCTCCAATATATTGGTGATCAAGGACGTGCATTGGTTATTTTTCCATTGTCGATAATTGACCTTGTTGAGGAATTTGTGAGATCTAGTTTAGGTGGATAGATGCATTTCTATTGAGCATTCATGCATTCAAGGAACAATCGATATTTTGGCAAGCGAAATTATGTTAATAGTCTCACACTACAATATTGTTATGTCAATTTGAACATCATTTTTGTGATTGACTTATACACTACAATAATACTTTTTGGTATCTAATAGTGAACACTTGTCTTGAAATGATCATAGAAATGTGATGAGGTATTGGATGACAATTCTTTGTTATAATATAGCTTTGGAATGTTTGTAGTGAGTGTTTTGGTTAAGATAATCTTGATGTAGTCTAATTGTAATTTCGCTTTTGTATTTTCTTAGATAGTTGCATCTATATGACATATATCATACATAGATCAAAATTTCACACTCGTGTATTTATAAAGAGCATAATGAAGATTGCAAAACAAAAGAATAATTGGATTTAAGCTCTGACATGTTTTTGCATAGTCACTTAGAAAATTAGTGGGCAAAACGAGTAGAAACAAAAAGATCCTTTAAAACATTCTATCAATTTTGTCAAAATATTCCTTGAGTGCTTGTGTCCTATTGGGGGTACATACATGAACATGGGTTGTGGCATGGTGTTGAGGCCATGTATTTTGTTTGGAAGACCTTGTCTAGCTTTCGATTCAGATGCTAAACTGATTGCAACATATGTGAAACCTTTACTTGAAGCACAACCATCATCAGAGAGGAGTGCCCATGTTGGGATGGACATGGAAGAAGAGAAAGAAACATTCCATATGTTTTATTAGTAAGGCTAATACTTAACTCCCATCATGCTTTTTGCAATGCAACCATGTATCAAATATTGGATCTTATGAATGATTGTGTTTAGTTGTTCAATACATACTTTTCATTGCATTTTCTGATGTTAACATTAAATGTTGTCTTGCCGCAATGGCCATTTCTTGGATTTTGTAAATGGTTTTCTTTTGCTATTGAATACATGCCTTTCATAATGTCAACATTAGATGATGTCTTGTTGCAATGCACTACTTGTCTACGTCAAGGCTGATGTGAAAGAGATGGAAACCATAGAAAGTAGCATCATCAAATCTCCAGTAGGGAATCGAAGAAAAACAAATATACCTTATAGCATATAGTTGCCTTGCATGAGTTTTTTTTTATTGAAAGACATTTTATTTGTTGGACAGACAAGACATGGTTTTTATATATATTGTGGGTAGTTTTTTAAAGAGAATCTCATCTATTGAAAAGTATTTCAAATCTCTAATACAAGCAATCATGATTTCTCTCAAGTCCTTTCCCTTGAATGCATGAATTATGTATGCTTTCATTTTTAATTCGTACATGGTATCTAAGCCAACTAATAGTTAGTGACACTAAGATTTTGAGCATGAATTTTGATTCTTAAAAAGATAGAATATATATATATTTTCAGTCCATCAATAAGCACAAGCTAGATCTGTTACAAGTTTATGTGAAGCCCGTTGGTGGAAAAATAGCAGCCCTCCTGCAACCCTAGTGTGATAAGCAACCATTATGCAAAAAGACTTCAAATCAAAGGAGCATAGCCATTCAAGTCATTCAATATTGTAGCTCATTAAAAGGCCATATTATTTGTCGCTAGCCAACCATGAAAATCTGTGCAAAGAAGAAAAAAAAAAGTGGGCAAATTCAACACGTAGAAGATTATCTTACAACCCATTGTAAAATACCATTGTAGGCTATTTGTAGGATTGATAGTGAAAGATTTCAATTCGTTGTTGTTGCCCATAGTTAAAAGAAAATTGCACCCACCAGATCCAATGTGTGACAATAACTCCAAAAAGAGTTGAAAATCGACAATGAAGTCTATGTGTCGTGTGAAAGTACTGTACTTTAGGACCATAAATGGATCTACAAAAGATCCACAAGAGTGACTGGATGCTCGCTTAACAATCTATCAAAAAACTAGTCATCAAAAAGTTGATCTAGATTGGCAATTTGACAAACAACAAGCATTAACAATCAAAAGCATTGATCGACATTGACATCCGAGCCCACACATGGGAACCACAGCCTGTTGTATGGCCTGTAAATAGAGTTTGAAGTAGACATCAATTTGGTTTCATTTGGATCACAAAAACTCAATGTACATAATAAACTAGCTCGAGATTGTCAATGAGCTCCAAAAATAATCTATCTGCTCACTATAGAGAGAGGGAATACATAGCAAATGTGACTTCCTTTGTGAAATTAGGTGGATTTCCAACATGTAATAAGGAAGTTAACTTGGCACAATCCGATTTGTAGACATTTGGTGGAGCGTAGAAGAAAGACAACCACTACAACCCTCTTAGTGGTGTTGTTGCAAAACATAGAAAAAAACATCTCGTGTCAACCCTTCAAAGGTTTGAAATGTGCTCAACAGATTGGTAGGAGCAAAGAGATGAATGGGCAATTAACCCATATTAATATTCGTGGTAAGAGCCAAAAGTGATAACTTATTGTGTTAATTCTTTGATAATTATGAAGACATTTTGATCTACTTTGCATTGTGATTATTGTTGAAGACAAGCAATGTTTTTGAATCTCATTGTGAAAATAATACCAAGTTGTCTCAAAAAGGCAATCAATGATGTGTGATAATGTTTAAGTTTCATAAAGATATTGCAAAATGTTGATTGATTGAATCAAATCCTTGATTGGAATTCTTTAAATTAGAATGTGTGTGTGTGTGTGTGTGTGTGTGTGTGAGGGAAAGGGGAAGGGGGGGGGGGGGGGAACACACAAATCAATGTGTTTGATCTTCTAAGGTGAGTGTGATTGTACATGAAACTATCACTTAATTGTACAAGCAATCTTCATAGACAATTTTCAAGACAAGAGCACACAATCATTCATTAATGATCATCCACACTTTTTCACTCAAACCAAACACTTAACATGAAAAAAAACTAAGTCCCAAACACATATAAAGAGTGAGAGAGAGCCCTTGCTCTCAGGTAGAAAGAGAATAGAAGATAAACACTCCAGAATTGTGATTAACTCTCAAAAAATCATATGTACAATGAGAGAGCTCTTCCATATAGTACTAGTATGAGATCTAGCATGAGTAAATGTTCTAGAATGATTGGACCCCATTGATTGCCTTTCTACATCATGATTGGACCCCTAAATTTGCACCTCTTGGACCTCATGATTTCCACCTCACAATTTGATTGGGTCTCATGATGTGCACCTCTAAACATGATTGGTCCACATGTAATGCACCTCTTAAAGTGATTGGCCTTGTGATCTACGCCTATGAATGTGATTGGGCCAAATGGATACATTTCAATCCTAACATTATGTGACAAATGTGACTATCTCGAACTCAAGTTTGAGGCCTATTGACTATTCAAACTCATCATAAATGAGATAAAATAATTAGATCTACCCTCCACACATGGGAACATGCTCCACACATGTGATATTTGCATATGTACATAAAAGTATAAACTAATTAAGCTAGATATTGTAAAATTTTCACACTCCTCAAAATTTAGCTTGATTCTATGCTAGTTTCCTCCAAAACTTAAGTAGATAAGAATAGCTTCTCAAGTAGATCCTTTGGCATGAAATTGATGAGAAAACCAACCAATAATTCTGAGATTGCAGCAGCATCACCATAGCCATGACAAGACTTCTTTGAATGAGAACCATCTCCAAGCATCTTGAGAAGCTTTCCACCACTTGAGCACTTTTTTTAATGATTTGTTCCATCTTTGAAGCATACGATTGATCTAAAAGCTCCTCCTCCTTGAAAACAGCTGCAATTGGACATATACTTCTTGTAGCTCGTAGATGTTTTGATCAAGAGGGAGTGTTGGGGTTAAGATCTTCACATTCACATGTCATGGAAACATCATGAATACGATAAAAAGCCGACATGCTCTAACTAAGCATGTGTAACTTAGCTTTACATTCCATTCGACATACATGCATTGCTTATCAATAGCATTAAGGGGTTAAGAGGCATCTTGTGTCCATAGGTAATCAATGTAGCTCATGTAGTGTGAAAAGGAACTTCTATAATGTGGTTAAATGAAAAGATGCATAACCTCCTTCCGTCCTCTCTCTTACATATAGCATTATCTCTTTTACTTGTAGTGTTTCAACTCTCTAATACAAGCAATCATGACTTCCCCAATTTCATTCTCTTAAATGATTTTTGCTATTATCATCCTACTGGATCACAAAAGATTGAACCTAAGTGGGTGACCCCAACTCGAACACAATACACCAACTCACAACGTGTGGAAAGATCTTTCTCTTGAATGAATGAATTATATGAGTTCTAATCTCTGACTTCTAAACTTTGAATAGAGATGTTATAAGTTATTTTCTAAATGTACTATTGCATTTAATGTATAGGAACTTAGTTGTATTGCGTATGAATTCAAATTCTCTTCTAGAATAAAACACATAATGTTTTCCATCAAGTATATCAAGGGAACATAATGGAAAAAATGCCAAAATGATCTTAAAGGAAAAACTAGCTCAATTGGAGCATAGAGAGTTGGATAGAGAGCCATAGATGTACAATGCCATAAACTCATAAAGGTGCTAGCTTTTTAGTATCTTGTTTGGCAAAAAGGTAACATAGACAATGAGACGATAATCTGAAAATGAAATTTCTTGAATTTCTTATGAGAAAAAAAATTCTTAAGGGAGATTGAATGTATTCACCTAGATTTGTGCATAATATCACACCAATGGTTCCAACCCAAGCTTAGAAAATCAAGTGTTGGATATGGAGCTATTGATTTATCTTAACGAGGTGCCAACTTGTGCAATTGGTATGTTTCATGCCTTTGGGGGAATGTTTATTTGGAGAGTATTTGCCAAAAATCCATGAGGGTAAGGTGTCCAATATCATTCATCATTCTATGCAAAATAGTGGTTGATGTGCATATGTGCTATGCCAAGGTGAGATATCCTACCATACACTTGCTAGATCTACTCATGAATGAGAGAAGTTGCTCTGATACAAGATTCTTGATTTTTGATTGTAGCATGAGAGTATGATAACTATAAGGCTCAAGTGTGAGCCCAAATGGATTGCATATTTTGATGATGAGTCAACAATCCAATTTCATATTGTGTGCAAAACATAATCTTGACATAAAGATCTTCGGAGTAATGAAAGTAAAGAATTGTCTTTGTATAATTGTCCTTCATGATAATTGAGGTATTGAAATCACATATGAACTTTGTATACATTAGTTTCTAATTGACTTGCATTCAATTTCATTACTTGAAGCTTCATGAATATTCCACACAAGAATAGCCCTTGAGATGAAAAAGGCTTCTCTACTTGATACACCAAAAAAGACCAACCAATTGAAATAGCTTAACGACCTAATAATTTTCATTCACATGTGTGAACACTTGAAATGAAGGTCAAATTCTAAAGACTAGATCAAGTTGGTGATGGCTCTATTCTAGGTTGCTTTTCATTTAAGTACTAATTGATGCAAGATGTCTGCTTACAATATTAAGTTAGCAAAACTTGAAAGCAAACCAACATATCATTTAAGCATACATACTATTATAGCCTTTGTAGGGTAAATAAGCGGCTTTTCTCCTCATGCACTAAAAAATAAGCACAATGACAACACTAGTAATGATTTCTTAGCTGAAAATTTTATGTTACAACCATTTTGAATATGCAGACTCATTGTTATTTCTATCATTGACTTTCAGTTCTTACATCAAACGTAATTTGATGGTATCTAGTAAGAGAAGAACTACCAAAGTATCACTCTACTTTGGACCACTATTTTTTGAGGGACCAGCACGTGCAACAAGTACATCATATAATTGCTTTCCATTCTGCATGCAAGTATCTAAATGTCAAAGACTCAAAGTAGACTTCAATATATTGTTAGAACTTTCAAACTAATTATTGACCCAAAAATAATGTTACAAAGAAAGAAGGATAATCAAACATGGTACATTGTGTTTTGCACACGACGTAGATTAAGGTACACTTAGGCATTATGTGGGCTACAAGCCACTCAAAGTAGTTGAATGCAACAACATAAGCTACATGTACCAAGGCCAACACGTGGACGAAATTAGTAAACAGTTCCATCTAGACAGGTGCTTTGTGGCATCAAAAAATTAATGAGATACTTGTGGTAAGTTCACAACACTGCCTCAGTGGAAAGACGGTTTGAACTTTATTTAGTAGACTCAGTTACTAATAAGCTTACCTCTAATTTTTGTGCTTGCTTAAGTCTTTCTTCAATGAGTTTGGCTAGTCCACATGTGAAGATTGCTTAAGTGTTAGTGGTTCTCCCTTGCCATTTGTCCTTTCCAGGTCCCATGTTCTATGAGTTGTTTTTCATATCACCAATTCTTTTGCTCAATAATGTGAACTTGGTCTTTGGGATTACTAAAAAATGTCTTCCAAAGTGTCAAGGATTTTTCCTCATCTCCAAAGGTTGCTTTAGTAAAATGTGATACATAGTGATTTCCTTGCCTGCAATGTAGGTGAACTGAGGTTCTCTTCCTTGCTAGCATAAGCATTGACACTAAACTAAGGGCCAACCCAATCGTGTCTTTAAGGGGCATAACGTTCTATAGTAAAGGGCTAGGATATAAATATCTGTGAACAGTACTCATTTGTGTATTGTTTTGAACTCCCCATTCACACAAGGTCCAGATTTTTTGAATTGAATCAACTCTGTTGGACACTGAATTTCATCATCGAGATTTTTATGATCATGACATGGATAATTGGTGTTCTAAATAATCGATAGTCACCTTATGCTTTACTAGCTTTTTTTTAGTATCCACAGACTTTTTTGAGCTATAATATTGATTCAGAAAATACTAGTGTCCCATGCCTCTAATATCATTCCTAAACCACCACTAACTCTAGCAGTATCCAATTATTTAGCATAGAACACGCAAAACTTAATATGTCACTGGAGATTTCCTAGCCTATTCTTACAAGTCTTAGCTCTCCATATCCATGTATTTCGAAAATCTTCAACATGCATCAGTTGTAAACACCAATAAATATTTATGTCTTACTGATGTTCTTGTGAGGATTTATTTATTCCAATGACCTTCAATTGCTTATCAATCCAAATGCCGACACTATGGGCATAGAATGGTCAGATTCATCTTCAATAAGGCTTACATCTATGGAATACTTGGTTACAAGAAAACCCTTAGTAACCTATGATTATATAAATTTTCTCATTCATTTTTGGACAACTAATAACTAAATGAGATTAGTTTCCAAGTCCCTGGAAACCATATGCTAGAATACAACAGTCAAATTAATCATAATCCACCTTCATCACTGTATTCTCTTTTAGAACTCTACAAGCTTTAGTCCCATGGTTAACACATGATAGAGTCTGGATCTCTGTAAATAGGCAAACAATAAAATCTCTGGAGATACTCACAATTTCCATTATGGGACCAAACAGATCAACAAATTATCAATCATGGTGAGCCCATCTTTCTGTAACAGATCTCAAAACACACACTTGAGTACCTATCATTATCTACATCAACCATTCAGGTAAGTAATGTTATTGGAACTAACTACACATAGACGATCAATCAATATAACACATGTCTAAAAGCTCCATGTTTTCAAACATCAAGCACAAGGAAACTTTCAAAATTCAATGCTTCAAATCAATGGACAAGATTCTCAATCTCTGTATACATGATCATTATTCATTAGTTTGGTTTGTCAATGTCAATACCACCTCGGCCTATTGAGTTTCTCTCCTCCCCTCAACATGATAGTTTCGTTATTAGACACATGACATCCAATTGAATTAAGTTGTAACAACATTTAGCTATATCTCACAAGGTTCAAGACAATATTAGATTTGAGACTAACGCAAAAGCACTCTTAGAACCTCACGACATATATAAGCCTATGCAATTATCTAAAAGTCCAATAAACATCTGATTCTCTTTATCCTCATTTGCAAGAAAACTTATCACAATTTTATTTTGATAAATTATAGTACATCAATGATTATTAGCACAATAGGACATCAAAGCCTAGTGATAAGTAAGTTACTGTTTGGGAGCTTATAATATCTAAGCCACCTTGTTAAAGACAATGAGTAGAGATTTTAAAAGCTCTTCATATGTGGTCCTTAGTTGCCTCACTTAGATTGCATGCACCTAATAGCATTCAACATACGCATCAATGATATCTTGGACTACAAACTATTGTCCTTGAGCAGGACTTTCATTGGAAACATCTTTGGCCACTTAGGATTCTCCGAGATGTTTGTTATATTATCTTCTTTAAGTTTGGGCCTCCCACATGAGTGGCCATTTTAATTGGCCAATTAGCTTAGGATTTCATGTATCCATACATATCATCTACTATGGTTCGTTGTATTTTGTCTTTTTGAAGACATTTTTGTGCTCATGCTAATTGATTGCATATGTTCTTTGTCATTTGTATTGTTGAGTCTATACAAAACGCATTACAAAGCTTTTACTCTCTAAGCTAGATAGAAATGATTTAAAAATTGAGAGCCAACTTTGATATATGTGAGTGGCCAATATTTCATAGGTTCATAAGGCGCTATCGATGTTAGTACTGCAACTTGAAAATATAATAAAAGTCACGCTACATTCAAAATACAAAAACAAAATACATTCCAATAGATAAACATTAACAAGACCTTCAAAATGATGTATAATTAAGGACTTAATAATATATCATTTTATGAGTATTTGTACCTGCAACTTTAAATAACAGTCGAGCATCCTAATTATTACTACTAGACCTAAAGGGTGTGACCAAGCTCCTATATCATTTTTGTGGTGGTCTTCATTTTCATTACGAGAATAGAGAATTGTAACAAAAGTTAGATGTGTCTTCTTTCTCATGCTCTCTTTTAAAAACTAATTCATCATTATCAAGGATTGTCGCAGGGCGATACTATTTTTGATGTAGTAACTTGTAGTCCAAACAAATTGGTCCTAGGGCATGATCTTGGAGAGAGAATGAACAGTAGAAATTTATTTTTGAGTTCAAAAGACACAAACCAGAAAATTCAGCAAGTGAGTGAAAAACAGTAGATATCATGTCCATTACAAGACTTTAGCGGGTCACACATAATTGTGTGCATGAGAGGGCTGAAATCGGCCGACCTAGAAGATTTTTTTGGGGCTGTTTTCTTTCCTAATAGAAGGGTGCCCTAATCGGTGCTCTTTAGTGTGGATTTTGTAGCTTGTAAATCATTTTGTGGAATGCTATCACGTAATAGAAATGTGTAAACAAGTGCAAAACAGTTTAGCAAGATCCGTGTGGAAAATAGTTTCCAATTTAAGTGGTTGAATATGGTTTAAACCTGTCCAAAAATAAGCATCACAGAAGTTTTCAAGGAAAACCTTGTAAAAGGCAAAAGTCTAATGGTGGTAGGGGGCCCATCCTAGGAGAACAGATTTCACTCATTAAAAGGGTGGGATTCGAGAGATATAAAAAAATTTCTCTCTATATTCCCTGGTTGATTCCATTCAGTGTGTGGAGGAGATCTCGCGCATTTGGGAGAGATGTCCTTTGACAAATGGCTGAAAAAAAGAGCAGGTGAAGGTTGCAAAATCTCATGTAGAAGGTTTCAAATAGTGTTTTGAAGGTTAAAGGGGCATGAAGGTCAATTTGAACAAAACTTCAATTAATATGTTCAAATTCAATGGACCTAATGTGAGTTGGCAAACTCGATGTTTTGAAAGAACCAAAGTTCAAGAACACAAATTAATAAAAAATTCAAGGTGAAGTTTTGGCTCATATTGGGTGAATAAAACTATTTTGGCCTTTAGGATAGCTTTGGGAGACCTTACCCGTAGTCTAACATTTGCACACCAGAGTGAAAATTCAAAGTACTTAAAGATTTTAATTTCAAGATGGAAATTGACCATTCTATTAAGGACATTTTTGTCTACATGGAGAACTAGAAATTGTGCAAATCACACATCGTATGGAGAAATTGTGGTTGTTTCATCAAGGCATAGTCTTGTAACAAAGTGAACAATAGTTCACTTTTTTTAATAGATGTGTAATATTCCTAGTTAAAGTGAGTTCTTAAGCCTTATCCTTCAATTACACGCAATTACCACTGTTTATTTAGGATAAATGGCTAAGAAAATATGCACATTCCTACTAATGGATAATAGTAAGTTAACAGGTAAAATTATCCAAAGTGAAGAACCTTCTTATCATGGAAGATAGACCTTTTGGAATCTTCCTATCGGAGAAGAAGATAGACTTTTAATGTTTTGACCCTCTGTAAGAGTGGAGGATCAAGACAAAGAGGAGAGAAATAAGGCCAAAGTTATCAAGAATTCGTGGAGAAGGGAACTGAATGGGATAGAAGAGCAACAAGAGCTTTTTGCACGAATAACATTTTAGTTCGAGACCACATAATTTCTCACATCACTTCAACCACAAAACCAAATGAGGCTTTTTCAATATTTCAAACTATGTATGAAGTAATAAAAGCTATAAATAAAATTGTCGGTGATGTTAATTTTTGAGAGTAGTAATGCATAGACTTTCCTCTTCCTATCAACATCTTGGGATAACGTTAATGGTGAACGAAAAAAAAAGCCTACTTCTGAGGAGTCCTTATAAACTCTTTTGCAAGAAGAGCTATTGAGAAAGGGTTCTTGACCAAAAGGGAGGAGCCATGATGCAGCCCTAATTGCAGTGTGAAATACTTCAAGAAGAAGTTAAGGATGGAAATTTCAACAATAAATGTAGAATCAAGCAAGTTGGTATCAATGTAAGAGGAAGGGAGAGAGTTGGCATGGTACATTGCTGCTTGGTTCCCTTGTATGGAAACATTCTCTCTTCACAACAACAATGTTCTCCTTCTTATGGCATTTGTTTCGCCACATTGGATTCCTTGTCTTCCTACCAATGGTTTTTGGAAGGATCTCTTTGGTGTCATGAGCATTCTTCTCTTCCACACTTGTTCTCTCAATGTGATGCAGTAGAGGCGTGGTGGTTTTCTAATCTACTTATGGTGTGCAATGTCTATTAAATTGGTTTGCCATGAGATGTGTATAATTATTGGGCCTAGCTTTTTTAGTTAGTTGGAAATTAGAATAGCTTACTATGGAATATGGCATCAGATTCATTTCCCTAGTACTTGGCAACCGCATTCTTCATTCATATTTGAGATATTATGCACTAATTAATATTTTCCTTTGGTATCCTGGAGCAGTGGTACAATAATATGGTCTATTAACCACAACATGTATTCCTATTGATCTACCTAACTTGAAGGACGATGACTTCATTTTCATTCTTTGGATATCCATATTCCTTGGCAGAGGTTCATGTTATCAGTTAGTGGACTACATTCTTTGTGTTGGGCTTTGTATTGCTATCTAGTTTTGAAGTTTATATCTTGCAATAACTACATTATTTTTATTTTTTTATAGCCCACGTTAAGGGCAATGTTTTTGAGGGTGTGAGCCTTATGGAAACACACTTCCATACTTCTCTGTATGCATGCCTCGGCCCTCAACACACAGTTCCATATTTTTCTATATGCATGCCTCAAAAGTACTTTTGGGACTCACAACTATTCTTTGATACTATTTTATTAGTTCTGGGCTCTTAAAGATAAGACTATGTAAAGACAAGACACTTATGAAATTCTCTAGGATGCTTCTAACTAAGAATCGATAGGAGCCAAAGACTCATTTCTCAGATTATTGAGTCTGGTGTCTTCAGCTCTTTGTAGGGGAGTTCAATTTTCTTAGAATCTTAGTTGAAGTTCTACTTGAGCTATTGGCAACCTTTGTCTTTCATTAGGTTTTCTTAGTTGGAGATTACTTTGTGGATGTTATTTGTTGGCTTTGTACTACATTTGATGCCAATATCTATGATTGAGTTTAAAATAGTCACGTTGTGTGTGTGTGTGTGTGTGTGCGCGCGCGCGCGTGCGTGCATGAGAGAGAGAGAGAGAGAGAGCGAGAGAGAGAGAGAGAGAGAGAGAGAGAGAGAGAGAGAGAGACGTACAAATATTACTGGAAAGAAATGAACTTGTCCTTCTGGCTTTGTTTGCGTCTCTTTGAAGTACACTAACACAGGGAAATTTGGCCACCATAGCTCCCAATTTGTGAATGTTGAATATCTAAACCCAAGAAGTGCAAACATTAAATAAAAATCATAAAAAAGTGGTGCTCCACCATAATCTACATTGTTATGATACTCCAAAGCACAATTGTCCTAGGACTTTGCATTTGATGTTTCTAAAGCGTTTTAAACTCGTAGACGGAGGAGACAAGGTATGCTTAAAAAGAAGCAAGGCATAGATGCACCACGTTCCGGAACGCAACATTTGATCATGTTCCGGAGTGTAATGTTTTTCTTCTAGGTTTTTTGTGTAAATTTGTCTAGGTGTCTTAGGGGGAAAAAATCCTACAAAGTTTTAAAAAAATAGTGATAGGTAATAGATGTTAGAAATAAATTATAAATATAGTTACATCGGATCACGCAAATCATTGATTAGCATTGAAGAACCCTTGTATATCTACACTCTATGGTTATGGGACCAGTATCCGTGCACCTGGAAGACATTCTAATCAATTTTGACGTCCTGTTCAGAATTCTTCTATCGGGTCATAGTACATACCTTGTTGCACATCATGCAAGGTACTATGTTTTTTAACATATACGGAACGAGCAATTACTAAAGCAAGCTTAATCCAAATCCCAAAGTTGACAAAACCAACATACAAGAATAGCTGGAGTGGATTTTGGGGCTGATCTACATTGGACCTTCAAAGGGTTGTCTTGGTGTTTGTTGTCGTCTTTCTTGAGGCTGCCACTATGGCTCAAACCTTAGGAAACTATATTCCCCAATGACCGACCCATTGTTGTTCCATGTCTTGAAAATTATAGAGCCCATTCAGCAGAAATTGGATGAACTTGTGATGAATAACAAAATTATTAAGCAAGAAATCACTACCCTCCAAGAAGAGATTGCCAAACTAAAGCATGAGAATGAGGAGTTCTGCAAAGGCTCATTAACCATAGAGACCTTATCCCAAATCGAAGCACTTGAGCATAAACTTGAACAAAACCAAGAGGAGACTAAGTAATAGGCAATGATCGTCAAGAAGAATACAACAATGCAACACGCAACTATGGCCAATTTCATCTTAGCTACTTTATCATAAGAGAAGTTGCAAACCAATAGAGTACCCAACATCTACGTACAAGGTATTCACGATACACGAGATACCCTGCCTAAATCCAGATACTTTCTAGATGTCACTTTGAACCATAAGAATACATGCGTCGAGAATGCTTGGAGGATGAAGAAGGATAAGACTACTTTCTCTATCCAATTTGACACATTGGACAATAGACATGAGGCACTAAGATAGCAGGCCAAGCTTTGTGACACTTGCATTTTCATGGATGACAACATTACCTGCATACAGATTAAGAAAAGCACAATGCCTTTAAGGAAGCCAAAGACAATGGTTGATGACAAAAGACCTCACTTCATGGATAGAAGATTTGTACCAGCCACACAAGCTTTGGCATTGGGACCCTCACATGCAAAAGCACCTTGGGGTCCCAGCCACACCACCTATAGGTAAGTTTCTAAAATTGTAATGGCATACATTTGTCAATGGCAACAAGGGATCTACGAGACTTTATAGATTGAGGATACACGAAAGAGAGCCAAGGCCTAATGACTTCTTTTAGCTTTTCCTAGGAGTTAGTTCGTTGAGAGTTTGTATAGTAGTGGGTGGTAGAGGATCATGTAGAGTTGCTTGCCTATCAAGGGATCATCTACATACACTTCTTACAGCTTCTAGTATGATAAGTAGGCATGTTATATTTGGATCCATCTTCAAGGTCATGGCCTTGGTTTGGAGGAGGATGTACGTCACAAGCAAGTCTCTCCAAGCTCGTGAATCCTAGAAGGCCGGTGTGTAGAATGAACCTCCCAACCGTAGGCACCCCCTCTTTGAGTCCTACCTACTATTCCCGTCAACTGGCACATGGCATCCACCTGTGGGTGATCAATCCACTTGGCATGCATGACCATGTGAACTGTGAATACTGAGTGACTCACAAGGTACCACCCCCGTGCCCCGTCAAAGACCTGTGACCCGCTTAATCACCCCGACTACTAGCCGGCTAACACGACGGTCATAAAACACCGCATCTCTGACAGCTTGTCAGGCGGCCACACCGGATAACTACTTGTGAGGCACCGGTCCCTACTTGGGACAGATGTCCTCGTCGGTCACCGACCCTTGCCAATACTAGGCTTCAGGCCCTCTGGTAACCGGTCGTGCCAAGGTCATGATAGAGCCGTAACTGGGCTCTAACAATCCTTCCCTCCTCTGGTAAGTCATCGGTCCTCGGTGACAAACTCTGGGTACGACTTCTGCAACGTCTGGCGAGTCTCCCAGGTAGCATCAGATAAAGGATTCCCTTTTCAAGCCACTAGATATTCCTAAAAGAGACAATTTTTCAATCGTCGTTCTCTTCGAGCTAGGACTGTTTCTGGCCCATGACCTGTGGTGTCTTTCTCCTCTAGAGACACTAGACCTTCCACCAGGCTATCGCCATCATGCAAACATTTCTTCAGTTTGCTAACATGAAATACTGGATGCACCTTGCATCCCTCATGTAGTTGTAGCTTATAGGCTACTTGGCTTACCTTCTTAATAATCAACCATGGTCCACAATACCTAGGAGATAACTTGGCGCACCTTCCTGTGCGTAGCACCTTCGACTTTGAAGGGACTAGTAAATACACCCAATCTCCTTCCTCAAATTCCTGATAGGTACGATTCTCACAGGCATAACTCTCTGCCCTAGAGTCAAAAACTCTACAGCACTAGGTACCCTATGCGGAATCCCTATGATTGCAAGACTAAGTGGCCTGAAACCATAACTGAGCTCAAATGGAATCAATCTAGTGGATGCATGTCTCTTATCATTGTACGCGAACACCAATAGCAGTAAATGCTTTACCCAGTCTGTTTTCGTACTACTAACATATGCCCTAAGCATATCTTCCAAGATCTAGTTCACTCGCTCTGTCTGACCATCCGTCTGAGGATGCTCAGAGCTGCTCATCCGCAACTGTGTTCCCAGCTTGGCGAACACCTCAATCCAAAAATTTCCCTAAACTTGGGATCCTTGTCAGACACAATGGACTTCGGAAGGCCATGCAACCTGACAATATTCTCAATAAACATCTCAACAACTTGCGGAGTTGTGACCTTCTTGGTCGTCGCCATGAAGTGAGCCATCTTGGAAAATCTTTCTACCACTACCATAACGGAATTTAATCCCTTCTGGGTCTTGGGTAGCCCAACAATAAAATCCATAGACATGCTTTCCCACCTTCTTGTAGGTATCTCAAGTGGATGTAGCAAGCCCGGAGGACTTACTCTCTCGGCCTTGTTCACTTGACAAGCTGTGCAATGCTGGACGTACTCTCTTACATCTCGCTGCAATCGTGGCCAGAAATAATGCCTTCTTAAAAGTTCGCTAGTCTTATCAACACCTGGGTGGCCTGCGCAGGGACTATCATGGCATTCATGAAGTATCTTACGATGAAGATCCTTCACGTCTGGCATGAAAACTCTTCCATTTCTCAATAACATACCATCCTTCACGGTGTATGTTAGATATGTACTAGTGTGTGCCTCTACGGAAGCGACAGCCTCGACTGACTCTTTCATTTGGTCGACTACCTTGCGCGCATTAGGCCACACACACTGACAATGCGGGTCCTTTTCTTGAGCCTTCTTAATCTCCTCCATGAGATCACTGTCAACCACAGTAAAGCTCATCTGATGCAGTATTCGCAATAGTGCATCCTCCTCCAACATCTTTCTGACTTCCTCTTCCTCTTTTAGGCTCGTCCTGTAAGGAGGCCTACATACGGGACTTGCCCCTGGAACGAGCTCAATACGATGATCAACGTTCCGTCTAGGCGGCAAATCCCTCTGGCATATTACTAATTAGCACATGTTTAAACTGAGTGCGAATGGACTTCTCCAACTCACTTGTTGGGTCACATCTTGGTTGTAATGAAAATGCATGTGCACTAGGGGATGCAAAAGTAAATGAACTTTCTTCTGGTTCATTAGTGAGTGTGCTTATCTAATTATTACTAAAACGAGAATCAAAACTGGAATCAACATTCACTTACCATCTAGCATCTCAGCAATATACCGGTAATCAAATGGAACAATAGCTAAGCGAAACTTCCTCACCACACGAGAATTGATAATATTATGCGAGGAACCGGTGTCAAATAAGACAAGCACATCATGACCTTCCAGCTTCCCCCTCATGCATATCAGTTCACTATCTAGAAACTGATAAGCTTCACGTGCCTTGGTGGACAAAAAACAAACTGGTGCCTCTGGAACAAGCTTTTGCACCGAAATAGTCATGACACGACGAGTGTCCTCATCGTCACTTACCAACAAATCATCCAAAACTTCCTCATCCTTGCCCTCATCTTGACGTTGCTGCATAACATGGAGCTTCTTGCCCGTACGTCGAGGACAATCTTTGAAAAGATGCTTACCAAGACAGAAAAAACATAATCCGTCTTTCTTGGCCTTTTTCTTTTGCTCAGGACTAAGGGGAGACTTGTCGTAAGCACGATGAGCCATAGGAGATCCCGCCTTGCGCTTCAAAGTCTGCTGCATTTGGATAGGATCCTTCTGCGAAAATCCTTTCTAACCAGTCGTGAACCCTTCTTCTGAGGCCAGCTTGGCGCTCCAGATTCAGTCTTGGTGCACACATTACCTTCAAAGTTGAGAGCTGTAGCAACCGCCTCTTCTAAGGTCTTGCACCCTTCATTAAGCACTGAAGGCCTCAACTCTTCACGCAAGCCAAATATGAACTTGTGGACTACTAGCCACTCGGGAATCTCTTCTGGAATCTTGATAAGCGTCTCACGATACCTATCGGCATATTCATGCACCATGTACTACCTCTGACGATGCAAAAGCCAAGCATCTGTCGCACGCACATGCTCATGTGGAGCAATGAATTGAGCTCTAAAAGCCCGCATGAAATCAATACAGGTGGATGGAGCCTAATTAGACTTCAACAACTTGCGCCACCACCTGTCAGCAAAATCAGTGAAATGGTAAGCAGCTTTGCGACTCGCCAACCCTCATTAGTTGGGGGCCGCGCTTCAAATCAATATATTCCTTTCACTTATGCAACCACTGATCTACTATATCAATAGTGCGTTGGGTAGTGTTTCTTGCGAAACGAGAGGCTTGATATCTTTGTCTTCTGGATAAGGTGGAAGTAACACAGGACGAACAGCAGAAGACGGAAATGGATAAGGATAAGGCGGGAGCATGCTGTGAGGAGGATTCATAACCACCAGCTACCATCATCGCTCGCATCTCTGCGACGGTCTTCTCCACACTATCCATGCGAGCTTGCACAGAAGGGGAAACGCCAACAGACGAACTAGCAGCCACTGTAGGCAGATTACGGTCAGGGCTAAGCATAGGGCTGGTGGTGGTGGGCTAAGCACAATATCAACTCTATCATCTTCCATTATGGATAAACAAAGGACAGCACAAAATCAAAACTCGAAATTGCACTTATTGTAAAAACCCGAGAAAAAGCAGATCTGACCAAAGCTCTCAAATAGCAAGATACCAGTAGACAAAAAGAAAAATAAGGGAGTGAGCTCTCCCTGAAATCCAAGTTTGTTGTCTTGTCGGCTTTAGGTCTGCTGAGATGATAGGTTGTTAAATGTCTTTTGCCCCTCCTCAGCAAGTTAGAAGTCTCCCTGAAATCCAATCAAAAGGGACCCCCACAGAGGTGCGCTGGCTAGCAACAAGTGAGCGCTGATTCTGCCTTCAAAATCCCCCCAAAAACCACAGAAAAAATGTCGGGGTTGCCCCCTCCTTCAGAGATGTGCTGGGGCTGCAGCAGATAGTCGCTGATTGGGCCATTGATTTGCACCTAAATAGTGCAAAAACTCTGCCTCAGAACAGCGCTGGACAACTGCCTTGAAAAAACGTTGTAAAGGGACATGAAAAAATGCCCAAAAACGCTTTTTGGAGGGCACTGGATCTGTGATGGAACTGTAGGAACTGGCCGCCCAGATTCTACACTTTTTTGTACGTTTTTCCCTTTTCCACCAGCGCTAAAGAAAGGCTGCAGAAGGGCGATGGACCATCTGAAAGAATTGGGCACCATATCGGATGTTATGTAACTCCCAATAGGCTAGAACAGCAGCGATGGAGGGCCTAGAATGCCTAAAACACTGTTCCCCCCTTTTCCCTTCTCAAATCCTGCAAGAATCAAGCAAAATCTGAAGATTTCCACACTTTCTCTCTCTAGAACGAACGATTCTCTCTCTAAAACGAGGCTCTGATACCAATTGTCACAAGCAAGTCTCTCCAAGCTCGTGAATCCTAAAAAGGCCGGTGTGTAGAATGAACCTCCCAACCGTAGGCACCCCCTCTTTGAGTCCTACCTGCTATTCCCGTCAACTGGCACATGGCATCCACCTATGGGTGATCAGTCCACTTGGGATGCATGACCCCTGTGACCTGTGAATACTGAGAGACTCGTAGGGTACCACCCCCGTGCCCCGTCAAAGAGCTGTGACCCGCTTGGTCACCCCGACTACTAGCCGACTAGCATCTCGTCACTGACGGCTAGGATCCCGACAGTCAAAACACACCGCATCTCTGACAGCTTGTCAGGCAGCCACACCAGATCACTACTTGTGATGCACCGGTCCCTACTTGGGACAGATTGTCCTCGTCGGTCACTGACCCTTGCCAATACTAGGCCTCAGGCCCTTTGGTAACTGGCCGTGCCGAGGTCATGATAGAGCCGTAACTGGGCTCTAAAAATGTATGCTCATTATAGCTTGTTATTTCATCCCTAAGATCTCATATGCAAAGTGCACATAGCTATCGCCGTATGCAGATATATCATATGATATAATTTCATGTACGGAGCAAGGATACGTCCTACTTCTTGGTGATTCCATGGGTAGTCGACAGCACATTCGATTGCCATTCATGGTATAATGATTAATCCTCTATGCATCCATGCACTAGACACAAAGCAAATTGGTGTTCACAAAGATTTTGCAAATAGGGATGACAATGTTATATCTCACGATGAGCATCTACTACATTTGCGTGATTCTCACAAACTAGTCCTCTACAAAAACCTTTTCTAGATGGCCATTATCAATTGTCATCCACACAATGGAGGCAATAATGTAGTTGACTATCTTAATGAGTCGTTGTCTTTCATTCCAAACATCTCAGATTTCATTGTTTCCCCCACCACCCTCTTGAACCACTCCTACCTTAGTCTTCTCCTTTGCACCATCCTCACATGCACCCCATGCCTATCATGCTCCAAGTCATACTTTATATACATATCGAATTCCCCTTTACCAGGACTCGCTACGTTCCCTTTTGCTTCATATGCTATCTGATAGGCCTCTAAACGTCCAAGCCACTTTCGTCAATTCTGCCCTCCATATGGTGTCCTTTCCTACGAAGCCATATAATGCACGTTATACATTCCCTCATACACACGGCATGACCAGGAATGTCGTCCATTGCACCTTCAATTTATTCAAACCCGCATATACTCTCCTTGTCCTCTCTATGAAGTAAGATGCCAATATCACTCATTGCCATGCAAAGAGGGAAATTATATAGAAGCGAAGAGCGAGAGAGTCCTAGACCTCATGTATAGCTAATCATCAAATTCCTTCTTGTGTGAATTCCTCCCTCCAACTCCTCCACTTACCGATCCATATACCTAGACCCAATACCCCAATAACCTTTGACATCACTTGTAATAGTGTTCATAAGCCATGTGACTCATATGGTATTCCTAGCTCACATCTTCTTGAGGGTACAAACTCATATATTTGACAATTCATACACAAATCCTATGCTCAAAGAGCTTGGTTTAGACACCTTTGGGTCAAACTAGAGTTTTGCAGGACACAGTTTATACAAATGACCATATATGAGGTTCCAACATGAGCTCCATACCTTGACCTTGAGATATCACATCATTTCAAATTTACACTAGGACAATTGATGGTGTCCTCACATCATCTTCAGATCAAGATGGGTAGGTACACCTTGCAAGGACAGGATATGTCAACTACGTTGTTTGGGTGAGGTGGAAATGAAAGAGCAGTTTATTGTCCGATGTACTATAAGAGTAGAGACCAATATTACTGCCTATTTTGAAACCACCAACCTGCTACCTTGACCGTGCCGGGGCACACTACTCACATTGTCTTGCCCTGTTGGTCATGTACGCTGCTGGACACGACCCTGACTATGGTATCTGACCTCCTGTGTTCTCTAGGGTTCGGCACTGGTTACGTGCTAGTAACACTCCCTCCCCCTTAAGAACCGTCTTGGTCCTCTAAGACAAAGTCTGGAAAAATCTTGCGAAGGACACTGCCTCTTTCCCAAGTGGCATTCTCAACAGGCTGATCATTTCACTTGACCAGATATTCTCGGTATAGAGTATGACGAGTCTGCGTCTCTCTACTATCAAGAATCTCCTCTGGCTCATGTGGAGGTTGCTGAGAATCCAATGGGAGAACTAGAACATTGTCCCCTACCAGATTTTCTGATCTGGCTAAGGCTTTTCGTAACTGACTTACATGAAAAACTGGAAAAACCTTACTGTTGTGTGGGAGTTCTAGTTCATAGGTGACCTCGCCTAGTCTCCTACTGATGGTAAAGGAACCACAATACCTAGGAGACAACTTAGCACACACTCCTGATTTGAGGGTTTTAGAGTCAACTGGGACTCTCAAGTAGACTTTCTCACCAGTGGAGAACTGCACATCCCGTCTGTGTGGATCTGCATAATGCCTGGCTCGATCCTGGAACTGCCTGATGCTACGCTTAGCATGTTCTATCATCTGGTCTAGGTCCTCTAAAAAGTTTCTAGCTGCTTCAACTTTTTCTTTTTTAAACCCTACAGTTGTGGGTGAGCGTGGCTGAAAACCATACATCAGCATAAATGGGCTGTATCTCGTAGCTGAATGTTTGGTACTGTTGTAAGCAAACTCTAATATTGAGAGATACTCCTCCCAATTAGTTTGCTTCTTGCTGACGTATGCGCGAAGGATATCCTCCAGCACCTGATTAACCCTCTCTATTTGACCGTCCGTCTGTGGATGATCGGTGGTACTCATATTAAGTTTAGTATGGAGATGATGGAATATTGCCCTCCAAAAATTTCCATTAAACTTACTGTCCCGGTCATTGACTATGCCGGAAGGTAGACCGTACAATTTAAATAGCCCATCTACAAACAACCTTGCTAACTCTGGAGCTCTAACGGTTGTTTTGGTCGGAATAAAATGAGCCATTCTGGTCAGACGGTCAACTGTGACCCATATAGCGTCATTACCCTTTTGGATTTTAGGCAGGCCTACTATAAAATCCATGGAGATACTCTCCCATTTACCAGTTGGTATATCTAAGGGCTGTAACAACCCTCCTGCCTTTAAACGCTCTACTTTATTTACTTGACATTTCTGGCAACTGGTTACATATTGTTGGACGTCCTTTTTCATACTCGGCCAGAAAAATTGCCTACGAAGAAGCTCATAGGTCTTCTGAATGCATGGGTGCCCCTGCTACCTATAATCCTCTGAATTGGGGACACATACTCTATCTCTATAGAGCAAGTACTCATCCTGAAATTACTATTTCCATTTGAATCCTTGAGTCAACTGACCCTCAACCACTGGGGTTTGCTTGGGTAATACAGGCTCGGAATCCTCAACGTCATCTGACGTATACTCGGACTCATCATCCTCCTCAACGGAAGTTGTCGTATTCTTGGATGAACTGGCACCAGCCCCAGGAACTGGTTTTGGAGTCTGTAACTGTCTGCTCTGGACTGAGTTCCAGATAGTAGAGAAGAATGCATCATGCTGGCACTTCCCTCTCAAGGACTCGAGTAACTCATTACGAATCTGAGTAAAACTCAGCTCGTTTATCATAGGCATTCTACTAAGGGCATCTGCTACTGTATTGAATTTCTCCCATCTATCTCTGATAGACATATCAAACTCTTGCATCAACTCTGCCCAACGAGCTTTCCGACCTCTAAGCTCAGGTTTAGGGTTTAGGGTTTAGGGTTTAGGGTTTATGACCTTGATGAACAGTGTCCTCAGACCATACTTGGGTAAGTTTGTAGTCGTATTTTTGGATGACATCCTCGTCTACAGCAAAACGAGAAAGGAGCATCTTTTTTCAAGTCACCACAAGTTGATGCATGTGATGTATGCATTAGTGAAAAGTTTCATGCAAAAC
The DNA here is from genome assembly GCA_029204225.1 of Diphasiastrum complanatum. Lineage (NCBI taxonomy): Eukaryota > Viridiplantae > Streptophyta > Lycopodiopsida > Lycopodiales > Lycopodiaceae > Diphasiastrum > Diphasiastrum complanatum. The sequence goes on along the minus strand of MU832882.1, from coordinate 27,809 downwards.
CTTTTCAATTTGATGTTTTGGCAAAGGCTGACAATTTTGAGCACTCTTTGAAACCGTTTTGTACTAATCGAGGAGGGAGTCAACATGTGTGAATTAGTACTTTTGTTCAAAGTGTTGCTCAGAAAGAGGTTGTTGTCTCGCCCTCTTTCTACCCACTGAATCATCATATTTTGAGCATATCTGAGAGCTTGCTCTAGGGTAGTGGGCGAGTTTCTCTAAACCTCTACTTTATACTCATCTTTGAGGACACGGACAAATCCCCTGACTTTCTAATAGTCATCCATATTTTTTAATTTTTAAGATTGCTTCTCGATACTGCGAGATATATTGGATTAGGGACTTGTCCATTACTGTTTTCTCCCAAGCTTCCCAGGCTCTATCAAGTTCATTTTCTGGAGATGGCCCCTAGGGAAAGACTGGCCTCAATGGCTTGCAAATGGTCAGGGGTCTGTTTAAGAGCATGAATGTTCTTCCATTTGCTGAGGAAGGTTTGTAGAATATCTGCGTTTCTATCCTTCTCTTCCCCAATAAAAGTAGGAGGCTTTAAGTCTTTAAAGACACTGGGATGAGACCGCATAGGCTCACCCGAAACTGATGGAAGTGGAGAAGGGGACAACTGAGAAGTGGAGGGAAGGCTTCCTTTCACAGAGCTCAAAATCAAGCTTTTGAGTTCGGCGAACGAGTCATCCACATTGGTCTTGAAATTGGCTAACGCCAATTTCAGTTCATCCACCTTTGTTACCAAGTGGAGAAACTGCTCCTTGGTAACCAATTCGTCGAGTTCTTCGGCGAATTGTTCATGTTCTTCAACTTCCATGGGTTCTTTCCCCTTATTGAAAGCCAAGGCTTCTGTTTCAAGTTCGACGATGCCTCTCTCCGGGGGTTGATCGGGTCCTTGAGGAGTGGACATTTTCAGAACTGAAAGAGAGGTACCTTAACTCCTGTCTGAATTAGAACTGTACAACGAAATTTGCCTCCAAAACACTGAAAATCCTAGCAAATTTGAATGTGTATAGAGCTGTTCCTACAAGACTTCTCTTCTCTATTCTTTTCTGAGAATCTGAAAATTCTTTCCTACCTTCTGATAGATTTCTCTACTGCTGCTACTGAACTCCCAAAGAAGGAGATGGCTCTGATACCAGTGTAAGAGATCCTAACACCACAATAGGGCAAACACTAACTGAACCACCCAGCCTTGCCTACTCCCTGATATGGAGCAAGCCCCTCCTAGCCCAGTGTGAGGCCTGGTAGCATGCATACTGCCAAGTGTCGGCCACGTGGCTCTATCGTGGACCCAACGTGGGGCCCTATCCTGCTGACAGGGTCCCTAGACTGTGTTAGGCCCACCATGGCTATGGACCGTGCTGGGACACACTACTCACACTGTCTTGCCCTGTTGGTCGTGTACGCTGGACACGACCCTGACTGTGGTATCTGACCTCCTGTGTTCTCTAGGGTTCGACACTGGTTACGTGCTCGTAACACTAGTTGGGCTACACACATTATTTATATCACCAGGAAAATTTCACCTTAGTTTGAAGGATAATATCACTTGCATGGGCAACAGGTGGGCAACAAGCGATTTTCTCTTGGCTGTTTAGGTTGGTACACAAACAATACACATCATCACTCCAATTCGATGCTAAAAATTGCTTTCCTTGCCTTTGCCTTCAATCGTGATAGAAATAACTCCAAGATGAAAACTACTAATAAAAGAATGAATTTTTTGCTAGTAATTGTTGTAATGGAGATAAAGCTAGCTTGGTGGACTATTGATGAATGATCGTTATAGTGGACCACAGGTGGTGAATTGTGGACAAAAAATCTCAACAAACAAGTTCGATCCTAGAAAAGAAAATCACCATGCACCTTGGAAAGTGCTATGATAACATGTTACAAATGTGATAGACCATAAAAGATCCAATAAATAGCAGTCTCCAACCAAGAATATTGAAAAACATCAAATGCAATTGATAATCAATTCCACACACAAGGGTAATGAGTCTCCTACAAAGAACTTAATAGTAATCGAATCATAAGCTCTTGGAAGAATTAAAGTACTCCTATTTAAGTAATTAGTGGTGACTTGATGAGCAAGTGAGGTCAAGTCCATCACCCCTTCTAGAAGGGCACAACCATATGCATAAAAAATAATAAAAGTAAAAAAGACCTTGTTGAAAGCTACAATGGATCTCAAAGTCAATCAACAAGTCATGTGCCCACAATATGCCATAATGTATTGCATAATATGGAGCCCACAAATAATGTGTAGGAGCATAAGGACCCATTCCATGCAAAGTGCATGCTAACTCTATCACAAACATTCTAGATTAGAACCTTCCATATACCCTAGAGGGACTCCAAGTATTACGAGTAAGGTCATTCACTTGCCATTTGATAGATCATTGATGGAGGATTGAGATTTCTTATTTAAAGACTCTTGTGGTCATCTAGTGCAATTAGCTTTTTACCCAATTTATAGATATATGTAGAGAGACCTCATAGAAGATTGTTTATGATTGATATTATGTTGTCCAGTATTTTATATTATGCATGCTTATGTGATGGTATGTGTTAACGTAGATGGGGAAATGTAGGTATACTTTATTAGTGGACATTAAACCTGTTTTATGCAAGATTTAAGCTTGAACTAAACTTGCAATCGAAAGTCATAGACTTACTTCCAACGATTCTTTCCACCTACAAAAACATTTTCACCAGATTCTTGTAAACTTGCCCCAACTTTCACTTCCTGCATGACAAAAATCACCATACACATGATGTTCATTCCAAAATAATATACAAAAATTGAATGTTTGTCATCCTGAATTTTACAAAGTAGGAGAGTAGCAATTATTGCATCAGAACAATATTCTAGATTCAAAAAATTTTAAAGTCCTAATTCAATGGGAAGTAAGGTTTTTGCTACTAAACAAAGAAGACATTTCAATATATAATTTTGGTTTCCACATTTGGTTTCTAGGTAGCAAGGCCCTATACAGTCCATTGAGATTTTTTATTCAGATATCTAGAAGATAGAAGGCTCGATATTCTTGTTTCATATCATCTTCATCTTTCTCTGTTGTATATGTCTTCTATTTTGGGTGGGTGATGACAAATATTTCATTATAATTTCTCTGCTCTAATTCTTAGTACAAAACTTTTGTTGGGCAAAACAATATATCTCACGACATTATACTTGTTAGTTAACCACACTAGGGGTCATTGGAAGCAAACAAGACAAACTTTTCAGCTCATTTTCACTTGTTATGCACTACCTTGCAATCACACATTTCCTTTTGATAAATTTGAGGTTGTTTCAATCTGTTGTGCTTGTGTCTTCATTATCGCTTCCTACTTTTAAGTTTGAACTCGTTTGGTTCCACTTATTCCATGATTTGAGGCATTATTCATTGATTTCCACTATGTCTAGCTCCCTCACCATATCAAGAAAAAATTTGTATGATTTTGAATCCTAATTCCACACCTCAACTTGGATTTCTTTCCAAATTCTTGGTTTTCCAAGACGAGAATTGGTACAATAGCTTCGAGTTAATTTCTTCAATCAAGCAGTTTTTGCTTGCATACACGATCTGTTGTTGGTTATCTCTCCAAGAACTTTAGAATGCTTTCGGCCACGTTTTACAAACACTTGAGAACCATTTTTTTCAACAATGATACTGAATTTCCGTTTTTAGCGATTTACCCTTTCTGCTATCACAAAGAGAACCTTGTCTTTTAGAGCTAGCAACAAAGTCATCATATGAGTATGTGTCAAATACTCAAAAAATCCCCTTTTAGTGTTTCCATGAATCACAAGTTGTTGGTGATAAATCACGATTTGTCAAAGAATCAATTGTTCCCAATTCGAAATGGAAAGAACCGGGATTGTAGATGTTTCTTGAACATCTACAATCTCAGGTCCTGATTCTAATAGCAGTCTTGTAGGGAAGTGCTTGAGCCAATTTTCAAAGGAGAGATAATAGGAGAAAGGAGAGGAGAAAAGAGAGGAGAGAGGAAAGACAAGAGATTGTAGGAGAGGAGAAGGCATTAGGTAGAAGAAGAAAGAGGAGTGAATTTAGTGTTAAGGATATTAGAAGTGTTAGAAGTTGGGAGAGTTAGAAACTTGGAGTAAGGAGAGATAATATGAGAGGAGGAGGTATTAGGTAAAAGAAGAAAGAGATGAAGATTCAAGAAAGGGGACTTAGAAGTTAGGGTGTGTGTAAATCTAGTGTTAGGGGTGTTAGGGGTGTTAGAAGTTAGGAGTCAGGAGTTAGGAGAGAGAAAGTTAGGAGAGAATAGAGCATGGTGAGATCTAGAGATCCAATACGGAATCATGTGATAGTTCCTTCAGCATACAGTAGCTTAGGCACAAAACGATGGACATGCAACTATTGTCATAGAAGCTACACAAGTGGCCTAATGCATATTCAAGTGCACCTTCTTTGTTTGCGAGGTTCGAGGTTGGACCACGCCCATAGGCACCACTAGAGCTCTTGACCATGATTGTGAGACCATGAGTTGTTCCATCTACAGGTAAGCATCATATATTTGTGACTTGATCCTTTTGTTTTTGGAGTTAGAATTTTTTATGATGAATTTGCATTGTTACTTGTAGTGATTGAATGTTTTTCTGATTTTGTTTGTTGCAATAGGATAATTTGTTTGAGCTAGGAATGTATCCACCTCAGCTCAGGGTGAGAAAGATGTAGAGGCTAGGACATCTAAAACATGCAGATGTTGTCCGTCGCTACTGGAGGCAGCAAGGCTGCTATTAGGGGTAGAGAATATTATGTGCATGATTTTGAGTGATAACAAGAATAAGGCTGATGTGGCTATCAATAGATTGTTCTACCTTTGTCACATCCATGATCCCCTTTCCCTTCCATCTAGCAAAAACTCCTAATTGGAGGGATATGGTTAGAGAGTGTTGCTTTGATAGCGGCCACCTACCATGGACCTACATGGAGTCATTATGTACCACACATTTGCTAAGGGACGTTCAAATTGCAGGCAAAAAACTAGAGCCTGTTTGTGAATCATGGAAGCAATTCTATTGCACCATCGTAATTGCTGGTTGGAGTAACCGTAGGAGGAAACATATCGTTAATATCTTAGTGTCTTCCTGTGTGAGCACCATGTTCTTGAGAGCCATCGACAAATCGAAACCTAGCACCGTTTTTTCATGGGTTCATGACATGCGTTCAATTTCAATGATCATTCTCATTGCTAATTAAAATTTATCATTTTCATGCTCGTTGCTCAAGAGTCAACGCTCAATTAGAGTTTTAAACTTGTTAAATTTTGAGAACTGATGCTCAATGCTCAATGCTCAATGCTCATTGCGATTTGTTGTAGGTGAGTAAATCTCACACATATCAGGCAAGCCATCAAGGGTGTGAAGTCACAATGTAGTGCAAGTCATTATTGAGCATATCGTATACTCCAAGTTCCTCAAGAGTATCTATACCTAAAATCCTAGTTACTACTAACTGTTATCTTCAAATGTGGCATCTACTTTTGCTCTCAAAATTGTGCTTGGACCTTTATATGGTTTTTCCTTACTTTTCCTTGATACATATCTTGCTTTTGTACAGCTCTTCCTTGGGTGAAAGAGATCCTTGATATTGCGCGGTTCTTGGTAAGGTTTGCGACCAAGAAATCAAAGGTCCTTGCAATTTATAGAGGGTATAAAAGTTTGGAGATCCTCAGACCTATTCCCCACCACTCTTGCACTAATACCACCAAAAACTAAAAATCTGAGAGCTCCAGACCCGGATCTGACAGCAGAGTCTACTGTAGAAAATGATTTAATGGTGGAAAATAACTTAATGGTAGAAAAGCAGGCCTACAACAATGAGCTAATGATTTTTGGAGAGACCGCCTCACATATCAAAGGGTCGTGACACATGATAGAGCAGGCCACTTGAGGCCAATGTTTTGGTGGGACAAGTATGGAGGGTGCACCCTAGGCTATAGTGCTTCTCATTGAGAATTCTCTCACAAGATTGCACTATAGCAACTTGTGAGAGGAAATGGTGCATCTACTCCCTCACACACCAAGAAGAGAAAGAGGCTCTCCACAAATCATTTAGAAACGCTAGTGGACGTGCATTTTTTAGGCTTGAGCTTGAACTACTTGGGCTTAAACTTGAGTGTTGAAACTTGGCATTTGAACTTAAGAGTTGACTGATGATGCATGAACCATAATCCATTGTAACTTGTGAGTTTGTGTCACGTGTGACATCAATAACGAGTCATGGATATGCCAATTGTTTAATCTTTGAGTAAACCCTAACAAGATCGGCATTGCCAAGGTTCTTGAATTGGCTCCTAGTCACAAGAGGAGGAGGATATGTATGCCATTCTGCATCGTGCGTCTGTTGCACGATCAAGTAGGCTTGCTTGAAAGCTTGTTGCTCCTATGATCTCTTTACGAATTACAATGGCCACCCCCCCTCTAGGAGGACTAAGAAGACCTAGATATAGATCATAGCCTAGAATCTAGGTCGATTTGTCATCTACATAATTTGATACTAGCTATTCACTATATAGTTCGTTGTTCAGCCATTTGATTTTGCTTTTTGATGTAGATTATAACTTTTAAATTTCTATTCAAATGTTTATCTAATTTTTTCTACTCACTATTGTGTGATGGACATTTGTCACCTTGATGATGGATCATGCCACATGGATAAATCATAAATTACAATGTTCAATGTTAAGTGGAAGTCGGAACATGGAATCTGGTTAATTAAGTAACTGCTAACAAGTTTGAATTGTGCCCATTTGCAATTGTAATTTGTGAGTTTGTGAACACTAATCTTATTTCAAGCTTCAGCTTTCTACAAGCAACTATGAGCTTTTAAATTTACGTATTCATTAGCATTCAAATATCTAAAAGATTTTTGAAACATTGAGGACATATACATATTACATTAGATGTTTGTAGCATTGTGTTAAGATAAACTTGCAAATTTTTTTCCAAAAAATAAAACTCTGTACAAGAAGCTTAGGACACCAGACCCAGTGATCTAAAACATGGAGTCTCTAGCTCCTGCTTATATCATCCCAAGCCCTTGCTGATTGGCTAGACTCTTGCATCAAACCCACGCCTGTTCACCCTACAACATGACATGAAAAATCTTTTGACGAGTAGCGACTCATAGTGACAGTTGGTGTCATTCGGGAGGGCGAGAAAAGTAATGTTACACTTCCATTGCAACATAAAGCAGATGCTCAAGAAGCTGCTGTAATTGATGAAGGCTTGGGAGTGAATATTATCTTGGTGCAGCTACACCGAGAATGGAACCTAGGACAACCATAAAAGGGCTATGATAGTTGTCACATCTTGGGCTATCCAACCAGCCAGTCCTCAAGAAGACGATAATTCCTCGACTACAAACCACTCAATTGACAATGCCTCACAAAAAGAAGTTATAAATCACCAGGAGCAAAGAAATCAACGAAACAACAGGCCAATATGGTAGTAGGGCTTGGCGATGAAATAGTCACTGGGGTAAAAATGATAGAAATTTCATGGTTATCTCAAGAACCCTTACCTGCACCCTGCAAGGAGGAAATCCTACCTTGGTGTTCTATAATCACCCCAGATGATGACATGAAGTATATGGATGAGCAGACACTACGTTACTTTGACCAAATTGGTTTGGTGAAAGAAAAATGTCGGCCAAAACCACGTCTAATATTCCTATAGGCAAGGTTATTCCAGAGACACCCCCAATAGATACGGTCAAGCAAAACCTCGGTAGCAATGTATAGCTATATCTTGGAAGGTTCCAAATGCGACCTTCCTATAGTGCACCCAATTTAGGGCGTTTCCAATGTCATAGTCTTATCCATAACAAGGGGGGTCCATACCTAATAAAATAAAACCATAAAACAGTTGTGAATCCAAAAAGTGAGTGAGTACATGGATTGTGCATCCAAAACAATTCCCACCAAAAGTAAAAACAGTTGCCCACACTATGGGCTTGGAATTTTAAACTACTAGACCTGCTTTCGTACTTTTGTTTATAGTTTTCTTTCTTGGTTACACATCTCATGCTAGTGATGTCTGTCCAAAAGGTGAGTCCCTACATCCGCAGAATCCACCTTCAATAACATGAAGCGTGACAGAATTTCGCTCTTAAGCTCGGTAGTAATTTTCAATGAGCGACCATTATCGATTCATGTGTTGAACGTATGCAAACTGAAACAACATTGTCTTCATAGAACATCTGAAACAAGTATAGCATCAAGATTCAAGACATACATCATGATCTTTGATAGAAAAATGAAGAGAATGGACCTGCTAATGTGGTAATGGAGATTGTGAGAACACATCTACAGATTCCCAAGTAGCTTCTTCAATAGGACAATCATCCCATTGAACCAAGAATTGTGAAAGCCTTTAAAAACAACACTGCAAAATCTGAACTTGCAAGATAGCAGCAAGAAGGAACAAGAAAGTTCAAGATCAATGGGAAGGTTGAGTTCATATAGTTCCCTAGGAAATTATCAACAAGTCCTACACAAGTAGTCTTTTGTCAGATTTTGGGCATGTTCATTGTTATTTCATGCTAGTAATGATTATGACAAGTGCAAATGATTAATCCTGAGCTGGCCAAGACAACCACGAAAAGCTTGTAAATGAATGCATGATATGACAGCCTCATGCAATGAATAAGCTATGAACAGCCTGCAAACAAGAAAATCAATCATGGAGATCTACAATGTGAGGGAAAGCTGAAAAGCAGGTATGTTTTATCTATTTGACAGATCGGTGTATGAAAATACTTCTATGCTGAAACCTGCAGCACCAGCTGTCACAATATCTTAATGGTTTTCCAGAGGGAAATTCTACAAGGGTGGGTGCTAAAGTGGGTAGAAACACAATTAGCATTTGACAGCCACTAGAGCACCAGCTGCCACTTGAAAAGTTCAGTGTGCAGCAAATGTAGAAAGAAAGAGCAATGACAAGTTGAATATATGTGATTGCATGGACTAGGTCTATTAACTTCCTAGGAGGGCCAAGATAAGACTGAAGGTCGCATGACAACATCAAGTACACGTGTGCTTATATGCCAGGCATACATGTGTTTTGACTAAGATATTACTAGCTGGTGTGACCTTTTAAACTTTGCTTATCTGCTAAAGAGTAGCTCTAGGTCTTTTATAACTACAAGCCAAGCAATATTTAAGACTACTTGCTTACCACTCTTGGATGATCGTACATTCTATAGAGGATTCAGATATTGCATTAAGGGTGGGAAAACATCGAACGTATACATAGGAATTTCAAGATCAAGCATGGTGAGTGTTGGAAAAGTGATCTTAACTTCCATGTTTGACAACATTATAACTTGGCATGAGTAGTCCATAGGTGTGCCACATCAGCAGTTAGCCAAGGTTACTACAATTCGTAATCAACCACATTTGCTAGTTAAAAACAATTGCATTTATCTCTTTTAGTTGAGATTTTTCAGTTGCTTTGATGAATGGCAATAACAAATTTTTAATGGCGATGCATATGTTGTTTGTCTATTAGTATAAGTGAGTATTCTTCGAGGCCTGCATACATCATGGGAAAGTCAAAAGTGCTTACCAATGCTTCATTATCAAAGACAAATCTGACGCGGCTTGTCTGCAAGCAATAAATTCATCAAAATTGTCACAAAATCTGAAAGAAAGATTAAAATAAACTGCTAAAAAAATAAGAACTTTCCAGAAAGTTCCCTACATTTGCAAATCACTGTAAATGTGCATGTGTGTGCACATGCACACGCGCGCACGCGTGCACACACACACACACAAAAAAGTTATCTATCAATAACTAAATTGCTATCATAGAGACACATACGTTACTCCCAAATTTGACATGACATTTGCAGCAGCTTGCAAGGATTTCCTAATTAGGAACACTGGATACAATTTTCCTCTCTACCTATGTCCTCCCTCTTCACATACTGACTTGCTGCCTCTCAGTCTTGTTACACCTAGACACAAAAGCTGTAATCGACATGGTGCCACCATTATCTAATTTTATGTTATGCTTTGAAGTTCATAAAAGCCTCCAAAATTGCAAAAATTTTCTCTCCAGTGTTTTCATGAAATCTTTGTTCGAACCACAATCCATTCATAATTCGAAATAAATTACTAAGAAACCCTTCTTTGGAAAATATATATTTTTCTCACATTTTATTGGAAATTTTGAAAAAGAGAAAAGGCTGGAGATTGTAAATCGTCTTGCAGTGGGACCATTGTTAAAACAAAAGTTCAATCCATTTAGTTTGTCATTTGAATCAACTTGTGACTATTATTAGAAGAAGTTCATCTTCTAGTCTCGATGCATTGTTCGGATAGAAAGGAAAGATTGCAGCGTTGAGGCTCAAACGGCCTCATGTCATCCCATCATCTCATCTAAGTTCCAAAATGAATATAATTAAGACTTTTCTTAGCCACCCAAGGAGCTACCTCTAAGAGACAGAATAGCTTGACTATGGGCTATTCAAGTAACAAATAGCTATATCTACAAAATTTGACCTTCCATTGCTGCACTTGTTAAAGAAGCTCATAATAGTTGTTAAACAGCACAGTTCGAGTGAGACATAAACTTGTTCACTTCATTGCTCCTTGGAAGGTCCTCTCTCTCTCTTAAAAATGACCCCGTACACACGATGGGATAGTGCCAAATAAATTTACTGTTAAACTTGTCAGTTTTAGGCAAGCTTCGAGCTGGTATCAAATAGATCAAAGCAGAATCCTTAGGTACTGAAAGCATAAAACCAAAGATCCATAATCGAACACAAGGAATGATATGTGAAAACTTCATGGCTTTGATACCTGAACCTAGCTATATTTATACATCATGCAGTGATTGAATGTTTTGTGCTGCAGGCCACAAATGATTTCGACCAAAACCGTATTTACAAGACATGTGAGTAGATGAGTCGACCTGGACCAACAAGAGTAGACCAAGAAGGCCGATCGGAGCAGCTGGCAGCAAGTTATCTGTGGCTATTAAAGCAGTTGCAGCACCTGAGCCTCCCAAAGAAGAGAACATACTTCATCAATGGCCTTCTAGAATAAGCATGAAATGAATTTGAAATATTAGACAAATAAAATGTGTTGATTTTCTTGTGGGAAATATTCATTAAACACTATGTTCAGTACGGAACTAATGACGTTTTCTTCCCATGCTCCGTACAGCGTTTAGAACAAGGTCATTTCATATGCCAGGTTTCCATGATAAAAGATCTGAGAGATACATATGCAAGATCAGAACTGCAAGGCTCCAATCATAAAGAGCCAGCCCATCCAAAGTAATACAGCCTACAGGCCTTGTCTACAGAAAAAATAATTCGATACATCCACTATCAATGAAACTTACTTTCATCAATGCTTGGTAAATTATCAAGAAATTTTGCTCATGGACTTCAAACGCATCTCTATGAGGTTTAAGATTGAGCGATTTTTTCTGGATTTATGTCAGCATTAGTTTGCATCAAGTATGATGCCAAGTTTGACTTGAATTGAATAAAACTGTCAGAAAGATTGAATCTGAAAAGAATTGTTGCAAAGATAAAATTACTAAGCATACAGAAAGAGTTCAGTGACTAGCAGCAAAGCAAAAGAGCGACTGTAGAAGATCTGAACTTTTTTACTGTAGTAGAACCAGATCACAAAACCAATTCAAATCCAGGATCTGACTCGATTTAAATTGGATTTCCAAGAAACCTTTTTGCAAAAGAATTTGATTTTTCCCATGTTGTTATTCAAATTGTTTCAGAGAATAAATAGGGATTTTTTAGTCGCCCTTTCGGTAGGAGAATTGAAATTGTCAAGAAGAAATTAATTGATTCATATCGCGATTTGAACTGATTTGTGACTATGCTTCAAAGTATCACGATGATGATAATGTGGCCTTTAGTCCTACAAATAACGTCTAGAGTAGTTTCATACATTAACTAGATAATGTGGCCTTTAGTCCTACAGATAACGTCTAGAGTAGTTTCATACATTAACTAGATCAACTGTGAGAGATGAAGGGACAGAATCTGAGCTTTTTGGTCTCAATTTTCTAGAATTAGCAATTTGTGTGATCAAACTTGCCTTCCCAAGTCTCTGAAGTAAGACTTAACGTCATGATTTGAATCATAGATGCACTGCGTTTCTGAAACGCGTTTCAGAATTGCGGTCAGAAACGCCGTTCAGAAACGCGTTTCTGAAAATTTCAAAATAATTCCAGAAACGTTTTTTCTTTTTAAAAAAAATCTGGTGTGTTTTTTGGGCAATATGGGTATCAGATCAAAGCTCTAATTAAAAGCATTATTATTGTGTAGTTTGTCGACTGTTCCGGGTGCAGGATGGTCCAGTTCAGGTGCATTAATCCATGTCAAATTCTGTCAAGGATAAAATTTCAAAACTAGCCTCTAGCCTGTTCGTTACGATCACAGATGGTCCCAGTAAGTGTGTTTTCGCTCAGAGAGTTGGAAGGCCAAATCATGAAGAGGCCTTACCGTCGGGGCCAGGGTCTACCGGCAGCCCCCGAACTTTGCCGTTTGGGGGCATTGCCCCCCAAGCCCCCCACCGAGGGGCTACCGCCCCCCGGACCCCTTGTTTCTCAGGGGGCTACCACCCCCGTTTCTCGGGGGGCAACCCCCTGAGCATTTATTGAAAACTAGAGCAAATAACAACCAAATAACATTTTCGAAATGAAAAAATGGTAGAGAGCACTTGAAAATGGAAGATACATGTTAACTTTTTGAAAGATGAGAAAGGCATAGCATAATGCTACTGACATGAACCTTTCAATTCACTCTAATCACACATATATCTGACTTCTAAGGTTGATAGATTCCGCACCTAAAAGTGTGATAGCCACACGATAATCGGGATCTGGAACAATGGTTTCGGTCTTTGACTCTGATCTTTTTGTGACCTGCCATACACGATCCTTAGAACAGTTTACAGGCATGCATTATCACAACTATTCTTCAAAAAAAATGAGTAATTTCCTTATTCTTGCCTACATGTAATTTCCTCATTTATGAGGAGAGAATTAAATTTGCATCTCACCTAGGGACATACCAGAGCAAAAAGCATGAGACTTGGAGGGAAGTATCATATACAACTTGTTTACAGAAATAAATAATTGCTAACCCTATTTGCAAATTGATTCAACCAAGTGCTTCACATATTTGGTAATATAGACCCAAAAAATAGCTTGAAATGAACATAGCTACATGGATATTATGTGAAGGAATAATTTCTAAAGGATGAGAATTCCTAAGCTGGCAGAGAGTTTATCACTCAAAGCTTGTACATAGTTGTTGCATCTTCACATTTATTAAGGAATTGATTGCTTGTTTGGCTATAATCTATTGTTGGGCTCGAGAGGCGTGAAGCCAATTCATGCCTCATAGACAATAAATAGGCCTATTGGTGTCATTATGAATGGTTGATAATGTGAACTAGCTCTTGGATACAATAAATTGCTAGTGGAGATCATTGCTTCACTAATTGTCATTGTGCTTTAGTGCTTGATCTACACCTTTTTGATTTGCATCTCATCTCCCACCACTCTTGTTGGCCTTTAATGTTGACGAGTTGGAGGCAGTCATTCATTACTCACAATGGAGTTGAAAGCAGTAACTTGTGAGCATTCTGCCTATCATATATGCCATGTAGTTTGAATATTTTTATCTTGAGAGGGCCTATAAAGACATAACAACGCATTGTTCAATTTTGTAAGAAGAAAGGTATAGAGACTATTGTAGCAAAGATCAAGCTGATAATCTTTAACACATCCTGCCCCTCTATGCACATTCAAATTTTCATGCTAGAGACCAAGATCCTCTTGTATATATCTTGGTGTGCTCTTCACAAGAATGATCTTCAGCATGAGACATGCAGCCATCAATGCCTAGGGAGGAATCAATCTTCCTGAATCCTTAGTTAATATGCCACGGGAATTTTTTCCAAAGTGTATTCAGGAAGCTTCTTTATACCTTGTTCACAACCCACACAAGGATGTATGCATTATAGGTATGAGTATTGGACTCTCGATATTTAATGGGACAAGGGTCTCCCATCCCTAGACATCTAGCCTCGCACAATTTGTTCGCTTAGTATTGTTTATTGAACTTGGACCCAAGGGCACATTTAAGTGTTAAGATAGGCCTTGTTAACTAAGGTAGTTACTAAGGAGCACACCCCTCTATGTATTGAGTTTCTCTCTCTCTCTCTCTCTCTCTCTCTCTCTCTCTCTCTCTCTCTCTCTCTCATTGGCAAACACAAGGGTACATGTGACTCTTTAGTCCCTAAGGGGTCCCGGCTGGGTGACACTCAGCCCCGTAGTTCGGGATAATAACCCTTAGGTAATAGGATCTAGAGGGCTTGGTCTATATCCATAGGGAGCGCCACTAAGTGGAGGACACCCTTAGTAACTAAGTGTGGGTCCCTAGACTTGAGTAGGACCTAAGTGCTCCACATGCACAGTGTGCATGTGAGATCCACATGCACAGTGGTTAACTATGCATGATCTCATGGAGGTCTGGCGTTGGTCCTCCAAGCTATATGGTGGCCTGTGGGTGTAGAGCCAGGTACAGGATAGTGGGTGGAGATCCAGAGTCATTCTACCATTGTGTGATCTTGTCCATTTTCCTAATAGTGGTATCAGAGCCTTGGATCCTACTGTGGATCGTGGACCATCATCTTGCTGGTTTCTTTTCTTTTCCTCCATAGCTTCTTGCAGGTGGCGCCCCACTTCTAGGAGGAAGTCTCTACGTTCTCCCTCTTCCAAGGTCCATTTTCGGTGTGGATCAGATCGTTGGAGTCCTCTAGGATAGGCGCCCCCTGCCTAAACAATCAATCGAAGATTGTCTCTGGGATTTTGGAGGAAATCATCGTTTTTCAATTCCGAAAGTTGCTTGTCTTACCAGTCCCCTCTCCGGCATAGTCACTCGTTGGAGGCCTAGATCTCGTCCGATCGATCTGAAAAATTGTAGGCATCCTTTAGACATTAGTCGCTGAGGGATAGAGGTGATTTCATTCAAATCAGATCCTTCAATCCAATGTTATTGCAGGTTGAAGCTGAATTTTCTGATATCTGGAAAGATTCGACCACTTGGAGTTAAAAGCTCGGCAATTGCAAACAATTAAAGCTTTTTCAGTGGTTCAAAGCAGGAATGCTTCTACAGACTTGGGCGAGTTGGGAGAGGTCAATTCCAGCCCAATCAGTTGCTGAAATCTCCGGTGGTGAGCAGTTGAAGTTGATGCAAAGTTGCTGATTTCTCCAGCAAAGCATACGGAACGTGTTCGATACGCCCACTTGATTTCCAACTAAGAGAAGCTTTCTCTCTCACTTTTTATTTGCATGTCATAGAAATTTTCTTGCATGTCAAGTTTTCAAGTCAAAAATCAAGTGCATGTTGTTGCATGCTTGATGCATGTCCGTGCATGTTGCTAGTAACCTCTTGCATGTTCTAGCAAGTGAATTGTGAAGCATGTTTTTGCTTCTTTAAAGAACTGTTGTGTTTAGTTCATCGTGCATGCTTAATTTTGTCGACATGAGTCCTACTCCCATTAATGAACTTGACGATATAGTCATGTCCAGCTTACCTCACAGAAGTTCTCCTATAGAACAGAGCTAGTCAGTCCCTCTTCTACTGCCTACTCAAGAACCTTCCCAAAATCCCTCCATGCATGACAACATGCAGAATGTGGAAATGAATGAGGGGAAGAAAATGAAGACATAACAGTGAGCCTTTTTAAGTTTAGGCAGTGGGTAGTAGAAACATATGATCGTCTTAAGAAACTAGAAGAGTCCGTTGAGGACAAGCCAACACTCAGCAAGAAACTAATGAGAGGCTTTCCAGACTTGAAAGACTAGTACGTGATACTGTCACGATTTCGTGACCTTTTAAAAGCCTTTCTAATATAAATCCATATTGAGGCCTAAAAGCCCATTTCAAAGTATTGGTCCCATTTTAAGGCTATGCCCCTTTCAAGGCCCTCTATTAAGGGTTTTACTTGAAAGGATGCCTAAAGTGCCTCTTGGGGACCCATACAGGTCTTGGCGAGCCTACGTAGCCTCCTTCTCTCTCATTGTACACAATTCTCTCTTTATGTAATAGAAACATCTCTCTCTCTCTCTCTCTCTCTCTCTCTCTCTCTCTCTCTCTCTCTCTCTCTCTCTCTCTCTCTCTCTCTCTCTTCACTATGTGAATGTTTCCTCTACTCTCTCTCTCAGCCTATTGATCTTCATTATGTTATAATTTTCTGATGATCTATGTTATAAGAATGTAATTAGATAGAATCATCACAGATAGTGTGCAAAGTCTTAGTGCTTTGAAACAAGCTGTTTTAGCGCAGTATCGAGTGAATCCTGCTATCCACGGTAGTAGTCCTCTTGTCCCACCATCACCCCATAAGGTAGTACCTCAGGATTTGCACCTTCCCACCCTTGGTGGAGAAGAAAAAGACCGTAACCGAGATTCGGTTGTTGCCTTTCTCGTTAAGCATGATGATGCTTTCCGATTAAAAGGGACTCCCGATGAGGATCAGCCTTTAGAGGCTAGCATCTCCATGACGAGAAAAGCCTTTAGGTGGTGGATAAGTCTACGGGAAAGTGGTACGGAACCAAAGACTTGGGATAATTTTCAGGACGTGTTTAAGAAAAACTTTCCCCCTAAGAACAAAACCGATAGAAACTGGGAAGATTGGGAAACTTGTTGCATGGGAAATCATCCTCTCACCCAATACATCGCCTGTTATCGGGATGCTACCATGAAATTGTCTAACTTAGATGATTACAATCAGGTAAGGGGATTCATTCGTGGTTTACAAGCCGAATACCAAAAATATCTTTGGCCTTTAAAGCCTAAAACCTTGGAGACTGCTATCACCCTAGCTCAGACTTATGATGACATAGTTCACCCAAAAGGTAAAAGGGTTGTAGAGGAGACCCGACCTGAGTCCTCCAAGCATGAAGAGAAGCGAAAAATTCCGACATCTTATTCTTCGAATAAAAAGAGGTATAGATTGTCAAGAAGTGACATAGAAAAAGCCAAGAGGGAGCACTTGTGCTTCATTTGTATGGGAAAAGGACATAATAAGAGTCAGTGTCCTAAGTTACAAAACAAAGGGAATACTGACGAGACTCTCGGTAAGAACCAAACTAGTTCTTTTAAAAAGCCAAAGAAGCAAGTTCATACTGTTCAAGTTTTACCATTGGGAAAATCTCCCAAGGTTCCGCAGTCGGGGGCGGGGCCTTTTGAAAATCCCATTCAAAAATATATATATTCAGCCTACAGCAGTGGGAGGAGGGAGGGGACGATAGTACTTAGTACTTCCCCCTCCTCATTTTTGATGTGATAGCAGGGGGAAGGGAAGCAGCGCGCTTCCCCACAGCCCCATTCATCAACCTTTTCTGACAGCGGGGGAGGGGAGGCATCACGCTTCCCCACAGCCCCACGCACCTTTGTACCTTATAAAACATCTTTGAAAGAAAAGTTTTGTGATGTAAGACTTTGAAATAAAAGTGAAACTTAATTCTTAAGTTAAAACTATAAGCTCTATGGTGAAAATCTTCATGGAGCTTATGAACTTTTTAAACTTAATAGTTGAAACCAAGATAAATCGTGGAGAAACTGTCCTTTACAGTTCGTACTTCTTCCTCCTTCTCTATACCTGTAAATCTCCAAGGCTTTGGAGAAGAGTGAGGTACGTAAGGCAAAGGAGGTGGGAGAGGGAACTTAACAAAGTTTAATATCCTATTGGGGTCCATGGGCCATGTGGCATTGTAAGGTGGCCCCACATGGTAAGAAGGACCTAGAAGGGACAAATGGAGCCTTTCTTGGGCCCCACCTTTTCTTTTTGCATGAGGAAAGGGGAAGAGCTTTTGGGGAGGGGATAAAGGAAGTACATCCATTTTCCTCTACCCCATTCTCAACGTTGCTTGTAGAGTTCCCTTGTGCTCAAGTTTACTTGTTTTCTCGAGCCCTTCTTCTCTAGTTATCAGTTTTTAACGGTTTTGATACCGTTGTTCTTCGTTTTTCCTCTAGCTTTTTGGTAGGACTGATATGGAGGAAATGGCGCGCACAATAAATATGTTGCAACAACAGATTGTTGACATGCGCTCTAAGCACGAACGGGCGGAGACCGAGTTGCAGGCTATGTCCCAATCTCGGCAGGCACTCCTCAACCTGATGTTTATCTCGGAGTTTTTCACTAGGGAGAAAAAGGACAGACACCAGGACGTGGTCTTGGCATGGCTTGATCGGTAGACATCTCATTTTTCCATGCACGATCTGCCAGACAGCTCCTAAATCGCGACTGCCATTATGTTTTTACGCGGTAAAGCATACTCATGGTGGCAGGATCTTCAGGAGCGTGCTACAGTCCCATCTACTTGATGATTTCCAAGTAGCATTTAAGGCTGCCTTTAAGCTGGTCCTCGACGATTTTGAGTATTATCGTCAATTTGCTACGTTGCAAATGGGGACGAAACCCTTGGATGCCTACTTGCAAGACTTCCAAGAAGTTGCTTCACGGTTTGTTGACCGTATTGACGGAGTGTTCCTTAAGTTGCATTTCATATTGGCTTGCCCAAAGAATATCAGTTGGAGGTCCACCGCAATCAGCCACAATCCCTTGAGGATGTCGTGTGTTTCGCTCGAATTCTCGACAATAGGCACACTATGACCCGCAAAGAGCAGCAGAACCCTGAATCCAAAGACAAACCCTCTTCGGGCCCTCCTTTTAAAAAGGGCAAAGAGAGAGTTGTTGACGAAGCTTCTCCTTCGGGAAAGAAAAAGAAGCGTCCTCCGTTGGAGAGAGCTGATTTTGACAAGGCCAAAAGTTGCGGGTTGTGTTTCTCCTGCATGGAGAAGGGGCACCTATCGAAGGACTGCCCGAAGAAACGAAAGAAGGGAGGCCGCTCTTTCGAGGCTCCAAGTAATTCTTCCATTTCTTGTATAGATGTATCCTTTACGGATGAGACAGTTTGTAGCAATTGTTGTTTTTTTACTGCAGTGTTTGGACCTCACGATCTCATTCGTATGAGTGGGTTCGTAGGCAGCCAACCTGTGAGTATTTTATTTGATGACGATTCTACTCACAATTTTATTAATGCTAAGTTGGTGCAAAAGCTGCAGTTGGCAACCGCACCAAGTGACCACAAGTATGTGGTTAGGATGGCAGCTGGTGGGGAGCAGCAGGTATGGGACCACTTTGTCCCCCACGTGCCGTTGAAGATTCAAAACTATGTAGATAGTTTGTCTTTTCATTATGAATCTTGATAAGGTAGATTTAATCCTAGGTAAGGAATGGTTTTATGCTAGGAATGGAAAGATTATGTTTCACATAGTATATCTTTCTTGCATAATGGCTCTATGGTTTGTCTTAAAGGCGATGAGCCTGATCTACCTTTTGTAACTGCTCATGAGGCTAATCAATGTATTTTGGATTCTGAGTATCATTTGTATTCATGTTATCTAAAAGATGAATTGTACATGGATGCTTTTGTTACTCATAATTTCAATGTTGATGTACGTCTTTCCCTAAATTGTCTATTTCTGATGTTAATCTAGAATCTTTAAAAGACTTAAGGAGGAATATACATTCTTGAGTAGTTGCCGGAGGGTCTTCCCCCCTCACGGGGTGTAGACCATCACATAGATCTCCTTCCCGACAGCTCTCCTGTATCTTTTTTTCCCTACAAGATGAGCCTGAAGGAAGAAGATGAGGTTGCTACTCAACTTAAGGAGTTATCACGTAAAGGTCATATTAGACCTAGTAAGTCCCCTTGGGGAGCTCCTGTTTTGTTAACCGACAAGAAAGACGGTGATATTCGTCTTTGTGTCGATTACAAAAAGCTTAATAAAATGACTATTAAGAATCGTTATCCCTTACCTCGGATGGACAACTTAATGGACCGATTGAATGGTGCAAAATATTTCACCAAATTGGACCTTAGGTCGGGTATCATCAAATTAGAATTCATGAGGGGGATGTTTCCAAAACTGATTTCGTTCTAGGCATGGCCATTATGAATTTTTAGTTTTACCTTTTGGTCTAACAAATGCCCCGGCAACCTTCCAACAGATGATGAACAATATTCTTCGTCCATATCTAAGGAAGTTTCTCGTGGTATTTTTGGAACATTCTGATTCACAGTATTTTGCTTCCCCGTCCGAGGTAGCCAACCACAAAGTCCATGGAAATGCTTTCCCACTTTCTTTCGGGAATTTTTTCCAAGGGCATTAACAAACTAGCTGCCTTAAGTCTTTTAGCTTTATTAACTTGGCATTGTGCACACTTGCGAACATATGCCTCCACTTGACTTTTTAAGTTTGGCCAGTAAAAGTTCCTTTTTACTAAGTCAAGCATCCTTTGTGAGCCAGAGTGCCCTACACACGGGCTGTCATGAGATTCATGCAGGATTTGGACCCTTATATCATCATTTTCTAGCACACAAACTTTTCCATTCCGGAAAAGCAACCCATTCCTAATGGAATAGTCTCTCTGTATCTTGTCCTGAGGAGAAATCTTGGAATCCTGCATTCCAAGCTCATCACTAGATCTAGAAGAACCTGCCAGGACGTCTAGCCAAATACGACCGAAGTACCTATCGGTCTTACACAAATCTCTCAAGGACAGATACAACTCAGATTGGATCTCAAAAAAGCTTAACTGATTAACCTCTCCAATCCGGCTTAAGGCATCCGCAACACTAGTAGAAGTACCTTTCCAGTACTCAACGTCATAATGAAATTCTTGGAGCATCTTTGACCATCTGGCCTTATGACCTCTAAGATAGACCGCATCGTTAATATACTTTAACGCTTGATGGTCAGTAACTATGGTAAATTGGGAGCCATATAAATAATGTCTCCAAACTTTTAGGGTATGAATAACAGCAAAAAGTTCCTTGTCATAGGTGGAATACCGCCTTTGAGCAGGGTCTAACTTCTTGCTTTCAAAAGCTACCGGTCTACCATCCTGATATAGGACTGCGCCTATAGCATAGTCACTGGCATCCATTTCAAGTACATACGGCATGTTAGGATCCACTATGTGTAAAATAGGCGCTGTAGTTACATAGTATTTGAGGTTCTCAAAACTCTAATTCAACTCTTCAGTCCAAGTAACCGGAGGACTGAACTTACTGTGCCGGCTAACTCTTTTACCCCCTCTGAGGACATTCGTCAAGGCCAATGCAATTAATGCATAGTTCAAGATGAATCTATGAAAAAAGCCCGTAAAGCCCAAAAAAGACTTAATCTCACAGATGGTTTTAGGGATAGGCCATTCACGTACTTGTCGGACTTTATTTGGGTCAATTTCCAATCCATGGTTCGAAATAATGTGACCAAGGTCTAACAACCTTTTCTGGAAGAACACACATTTGGACTCCTTGGCAAAAAGCTTCTCCTGTCTAAGTAACTTTAAGACAGTCCTGAGATGCTCCTCATGCTCCTCCAAGGTCTTACTATAGATGAGTATATCATCCAAGTAGACTATTACGAACTTTCCCAGATATGGACGAAGAAGATCGTTCATCATCTGCTGGAAAGTCGCTGGAGCATTTGTCAAGCCAAATGGTAAAACCGGAAACTCATAATGGACGTATCTAGTTCTAAACCCGGTTTTTTCAACATCCTCAGTCTTTATGCGAATTTGATGATACCCTGATCTCAAATCCATTTTGGTGAAGTACTTTGCACCATGCAATCGATCAACCAGCTCATCCATTCGCAGCGAAGGATAACGGTTTTTAATCGTTAATTTATTCAACTTTTTAAAATCCACACAAAGACGAGTACCTCCGTCTTTTTTATCAACAAGGAGCACATGTGCCCCCCAGGGAGATTTACTAGGCCTAACATGGCCCATCTTAAGGTAATTTTGCAGTTGCCTATAAACCTCATCCTCTTCAGTAGTACGCATCCTATATGGATACAGTGATATAGGAGAACTACCAGGTATGGTCAACATCCCTAGAGGGGGGAAGACCCTCAGGAAGCTGCTCAGAAAACACCTCGTTAAATTCTTGCCTAAGTTTCCTAAAAATTTCACCTTCTGATGAATTTTCTTGTTTTGGGTTATTAGGCATTAGTTCCATTTGGAGATTGTAAAATTGCAAACTACGTTCTTCATGGTAAGTAAAATCTTTTAACCAACATAAATAAGAACTACAATCACCAACATCCATACATTTAACTGTTTCCAAAGCAAAAAGCATATACAGAGTAGAAATATCAACATTTCCATTCAATTCTATGAGTGAGCCGTTATGCAAGAACGACAAACTGTGTGTTACATAGTTTTTCTTCATAGACTCGTTCCTCTCATAGAACCACTCCTTACCAAGTATAACATCTACCCTATCTAGATTCATAATGTGAAAGTCTAATTTATCTTTATAGGCTTGAATCTCAATTGGTAGATGTGGGACTATCCGGTCCCATACTTGGCTTTCTACTCCAGTTGCCAGCTTTACTGTGTATCGGTGGTCACTTTGCCTTGTTTCCACCTTTAGCTTCTGCAACAAATTAGCGTTAATAAAGTTATGTGTGGAATTGTCATCAAATAAAATTGTTACGGCTTGGCTACCCACAACGCCCTTCATCCGAATGAGGTCATGAGGGCCAAAAACAGCTGTATTAAAACAACAATGCTCGCACACAGAATTACCAACAAAGGAAAGATCTACACTAGATATGCTAGAGTCACCTGGTGTCTTAAAAGATGCCACTTTAGCTTTCCATTTCTTTGGACATTCCTTCGCGACATGACCTGGTTCCATGCAGTTGAAGCATAGATTGTCGCTTATGGCTTTCATAAAGGTTTCCTGGTCCAAGGTAGATCTTTTCTTCGACTTACCTGAACCCGAAAACCCATCCTTGGCCTTGTCTTTCCTTTTCTTTGGAAAGAAAGGCTTCTTACCCTTACGTCGGGCAAGACACCGGTCTCAGGCTTAGCCATCATACCAATATCATCGTAGATTCTAGCGAAGCGAACAGCATCCTCGAGGGCAAGAGGTTGATTCCTCCTGACTTCTAGCTTATAGTCTCTTGGCAACCCAAGTTCCACCTTCTCCTAGGTAGATAGAATGGATGGCCAATGAGCCCTCCTCCCCTGGTATACCTCCAAGGAGAGAGACTCCAAGCCATGTGCACACTGTTACGAGCTCGTGACCAGTGCCGAACCCTAGAGAACGCAGATAGGTCAAATACCACAGTCAGGGTCGTGTCCAGCGTACACGACCAACAGGGCAAGACAGTGTGAGTAGTGTGCCCCAGCACGGTCCATAGCCATGGCGGGCCTTACACAGTCTAGAGTTGGGTCACGTACAGTCGGCCATGTCACACTTGGCAGTTGCATGCTACCAATCCTCACACTGGGCTAAGAGGGGCTTACTCTATATCAGGGAGTAGGCAAGGTTGGGTGGATCAGTTAGTGTTTGCCCTACTGTGGTGTTAGGAACTATTACACTGGTATCAGAGCCATCTCCATCTTTGGGAGCTTAGTAGCAGCAATAGAGAAAGCTATCAGAGGATAGGAAAAATCTCTCAAATTCTCAGAGAGGAATAGAGGAGGAGAATCGTTGTAGGTGCAGCCTTCAAACTCTTAAAATTCACTGAGAATTTACAGTTGTAGGAAGTAGAATTCCTTATGTAGGTAAATCGCTGGAAAGGCAGCAGTCTATCTCTGATTTCAGAGATCTGATTGAAGATTTCAGAAAGGAATTAGAGTAGAAACCAGCGAGCAGGTCCATCGCTGTAGAATTAGCTATCTACCTCTGATTTTCCAGAGAAATCTGAGCAAATTTGAGGGGATTTCAAAGCAGATTTCCCTAGCAGGGCCAGCGCTGGACAGGGTAGTGAAAAAGTGGAATTTCATCCTTGTTTTAAAGATTTCTCAGGAGTTTGAGCTTCAAACTTGTTTGCTACAGACCAGCGACCTACCAGCTGAGGTCAAATCAAAGATTCAAACGAATTTTTGAGTCTAACTTTGGACAAATCGGGCCAGACAGGTTGTTGTCCAATCAGCGAGGGCAGGGACATCAAAATTCTAGATTTCTTCCTGTATTTTTCCGGTTTTTACTCGGTTTGTTGGAGCCCCACATCTGAAATCAGATCAGCGAGCTACTTTACTCAAAGAACCGGAAATTTTGACGCTGTTTTGGAGCTTCAAACTAGAATTTTTCGGGACAACAGGTCTGAAATCTTGGGTAAAAGAGCTGAGAGGGTTCCTCTTTGTATTTTCTTTGGAAGTACAGTCCTCAGAAACAGCTAAGTCATCTTTCCTTTCCCTTGTACAGTTGTAAATTAGTCTTTCTGACTTTTTTTTATCAGAAGTCAAGGTACCTCTCTTTCAGTTCTGAAAATGACCACTCCTCAGGGACCTGATCAACCCCCGGAGAGAGGCATCGACGAACTTGAAACAGAAGCCTTGGCTTACAGTAAAGGGAAAGAACCCATGGAAATGGAAGAACAGGAACAATTCGCCGAAGAACTCAACGAATTGGTTACCAAGGAGCAGTTTCTCCATTTGGTAACAGAAGTGGATGAACTGAAGTTGGCATTAGCCAATTTCAAGTCCAGTGTGGATGACTCGTTCGTTGACCTCAAAGGCTATGACGAAAGTTTCTAGAAATGACCTCAAAGGCTAGAAATGATCTCAAAGTTTCTATTTCTAGTTCTATATAGCAGAAAATCAGTAAATTAGAAACTTTATTGTCTAAATTTAAAGATGTTTTTCCTGAAGATTTGCCACATGGTTTGCCACCTAGTAGAGAGGTAGATCATGTAATAAACCTAGTACCAGGTACAGCACCTGTTTCTAAACCTCCGTATCGGGTCACCATGGGCCTCACCAGTCCCTTTGGTGAAAAAGAAAGAGGGGTCTATGCGTCTTTGCGTAGATTACAAAGCCCTCAATAGAGTCACAATAAAGAATAAATATCCTATGCCTCGGGCAGATGAGTTGTTTGATCAACTCGACGGGGCTAAATTTTTCAGTAAAATAGACCTCAGATCGGAATATCATCAAGTCCGTATAAAATCGGAAGATGTACCGAAAACAGCCTTTACGACTCGTCACGGTCATTATGAGTTTAAGGTGATGCCATTTGGGCTCACAAATGCTCCAGCTACCTTTATGACCTTGATGAACAGTGTCCTCAGACCATACTTGGGTAAGTTTGTAGTCGTATTTTTAGATGACATCCTCGTCTACAGCAAAGCGAGGAAGGATAATCTAAAACACCTCAGAAAGGTGTTTCGACTGCTCAGAAAGCATAAGCTTTATGCTAAACAATCCAAGTGTGAATTCTTCGTTGAAGAAGTAGCATATTTGGGTCACATTATCTCGTCAGATGGGATTAAAATGGACCCGAATAAGGTTAAAGCCATACTCAGTTGGCTAAGACCTCAGAATATTTTGGAAATTCAGATCTTTCTTGGTTTGGCGGGATAATACAGACGATTTGTCAAGGAATATGCTCAGATAGCAGTTCCCATGACAAATCTTCTTAAGGGGAAGGGAAAGGAGTTCATTTGGGAGTCCGCACAGTAGGAGAGCTTTGATGCTCTCAAAACAGCCTTAGCTAAAGCACCAGTTTTAAAAGTCGTCGACCACAATCAGCCATTTGTGGTCGAAACAGATGCTAGCGACTTTGCAGTAGGTGTTGTGCTAACTCAGGGTGGACGAGCAGTTGCGTTCGAGAGTAAAAAACTCGAGCCAGCTCAGACTAGGTACAGTGCCTATGAAAAGGAACTCTTTTCTATAGTCCATACCCTTAAGACTTGAAGGCATTATTTGTATGGTGCCAACTTTGAGGTCCTGACAGACCATGAAAGTCTCAAATACCTTTGCAATCAACCTGAGCTCAGAGGTCGGAAAGCTCGTTGGGCAGAGTTGATGCAAGAGTTTGATATGTCTATCAGATATAGACGGGGGAAATTCAATACAGTAGCAGAATGCCTATGATAAACGAGCTGAGTTTTACTCAGATTCATAATGAGTTACTCGAGTCCTTGAGAGGGAAGTGCCATCATGATGCATTCTTCTCTACTATCTGGAACTCAGTCCAGAGCAGACAGTTACAGACTCCAGAACCAGTTCCCAGGGCTGGTGCCAGTTCATCCAAGAATACGGCAGCTTCTGTTGAGGATGATGATGAGTCCGAGTATACGTCAGAGGACGTTGAAAATTCTGAGCCTGTATTACCCAAGCAAACCCCAGTGGTTGAGGGTCAGTTGACTCAAGGATTCAAATGAAAACAGTATTCCATTCAGGATGAGTACTTGCTCTATAGAGATAGAGTATGTGTCCCCAATTCAAAAGATTATAGGCAGCAGGTCCTATATGAATGTCATGACAAAATCCTAGTGAGGGACACCCAGGCATACAGAAGACCTATGAGCTTCTTCGTAAGCAATTTTTCTGGCCCAGTATGAGAAAGGACATCCAACAGTATGTAACCAGTTGCCAGAAATGTCAAGTAAACAAAGCAGAGCATTTAAAGGCAGGAGGGTTGTTGCAGCCCTTAGAAATACCAGCTGGGTATGGGAGAGTATCTCCATGGATTTTATAGTAGGCCTGCCTAAAACCCAAAAGGGTAATGACGCTATATGGGTCACAGTTGACCGTCTGACCAAAATGGCTCATTTTATTCCAACCAAAACAACCGTTAGAGCTCCAGAGTTAGCGAGGTTGTTTGTAGACGAGCTATTTAAATTGTACGGTCTACCTTCCGACATAGTCAGCGACGGGCTATTAGAGTCTGGTACTGTTGTAAGCAAACTCTAATATCGAGAGATACTCCTCCCAATTAATCTGCTTCTTGCTGACGTATGCATGAAGCATATCCTCCAGCACCTGATTTACCCTCTCTGTTTGACCGTCCGTCTGTGGATGGTCAGTGGTACTCATATTAAGTTTAGTATGGAGATGATGGAATACCGCCCTCCAAAAATTTCCATTAAACTAGCTACGGGACGCCCATTTATGCTGATGTACGGTTTTCAGCCACGCTCACCCACAGCTGTAGGATTTAAACAAGAAAAAGTTGAAGCAGCCAGAAACTTTTTAGAGAACCTAAACCAGATGATAAAACATGCTAAGCGTAGCATTAGGCAGTCCCAGGATCGAGCCAGGCATTATGCAGATCCACACAGACGGGATGTGCAGTTTTCCGCTGGTGAGAAAGTCTACTTGAGAGTCCCAGTTGACTCTAAAACCCTCAAATCAGAAGTGTGTGCTAAGTTGTCTCCAAGGTATTGTGGTCCCTTTACCATCAGTAGGAGACTAGGCGAGGTCACCTATGAACTAGAACTCCCACACAGTAGTAAGGGTTTTCCAGTCTTTCATGTAAGTCAATTACGAAAAGCCTTAACCAGATCAGAAAATCTGGTAGGGGACAGTGTTCTAGTTCTCCAATTGGATCATCAGCAACCTCCACATGAACCAGAAGAGATTCTTGATAGTAGAGAGGACACAGACCCGTCATACTCTATACCGAGAATATCTGGTTAAGTGGAATGATCAACCTGTTGAGAATGCCACTTGGGAAAGAGGCAGCGTCCTTCGCAAGATTTTTCCAGACTTTGTCTTAGAGGACCAAGACGGTTCTTAAGGGGGAGGGAGTGTTACGAGCTCATGACCAGTGCCGAACCCTAGAGAACGCAGATAGGTCAGATACCACAGTCAGGGTCGTGTCCAGCGTACACGACCAACAGGGCAAGACAGTGTGAGTAGTGTGCCCCAGCACGGTCCATAGCCATGGCGGGCCTAAC
>MU832881.1:0-64977 GCA_029204225.1 Diphasiastrum complanatum | reverse complement strand
ACTGTACCACGGTTCATTGAACCGTGGTACGGTTCCTGCAATTAATGAATTTTTTTGCCAATTTTCCCCCCAAAATAGTTTTTGGCCCTCATTTTACAGTTTTTGGCTGTTTATGATAATTCGAACTGTAAAATAGAACTGTAAAAATCCAGAGACACAGATTTTACAGAAGACACGGACACAGATTTCACAGATTTAACAGACGCACTTTTTTTGGCCTTTTTTTGCATATTTTTAGGCTGTTTTTGGGGTGGGAACAAAAAGAAAAATTTAATTAATTGATTAATTAACTAGTATGGTTCACTATGGTTCTCCCTTAAATCTTCTGATAACCGTACGGTTCACTGTACGGTTCTCAGAACCGTGGTGAACCGTACACGGTTCATTAATTCTGTGCTATCTGTACATGATAATTTTGGAAATTGGAGCAATGTTGAACTTCGATGGAGGCAAGTAATTAGGATTGCTCATTCTATAAGTGAATTTTTGTGTAGCTACTTGAAAGCCTTCACCTTAAGGTGGTTGAGCAAGCAGGTCTTTGATAGAGACTGTTGCAGTTTCTGACTGCTTATGTGTACATCATAGTCGATTTCCACTTCATCAACCCTTATTCAAGGGAAGTTACTAGGGAGGATGCTTATCTGTAATGTTTTGTACAGTCTGCTCTTTTATGTAGCCATTTGGAGTTGAAGCCCCTCACTTCAAAAGGAGGACAGACTTCACCAACTTACCACCTCATTGGAGGACATGGCTTATCTATTGGTTATGGTTCTTTGGTCGAGTCTTTCTCTAACTAAATACTTATTGGGGAGAAGCTCCATGACTAGTAACAATAGTCTTCCATATATGCATCAACTGTGGTGAAGAATAAATCTGATGCTAGGTAGAGGCTTATTCAACAAATGAGAGGTTGACAATAGCAGATCTTGCTAAAATTATTCAAGTTTGAAAAAAGGCCCCTCAATGGGTTTCTCCTATACAACTTGAAAGAAAGAAACACAGACCCCTAAAAATGATTGGCTCAAATAGTTAGAAATCTTCAAAACACAATGTACTTCTATTATGTCCCAATTGCATGGAAAGGCCAGATTTTCTCTTTTCCACCAGGCAAAGGACAAATATATGATGTCTTAGGTTCTGTGAGAAGTATTGAATATAATATTGCTCATTGCATTGTAATGAGATCCTTGCCATGTGAGTGGTCAAGATGTTTCATAGAGATAGAATGTTTCTCTACATGAATGTGTTCCGAAGAACTTGAGAGTATGAGCATATGCAATGTCAATGTCAAAGATCGTGTTCAAGATTGATTATTGTCTCACTTAAAGTAAAGCCCAATCTTTTTTATGAACAAGAGATGCAAGGCCGAGTGTTAGATTTTATTTTTCATTTGTTTTGTGCATTGGCATTTTAGCACATTGACATAGGTAAATGAATCATGCAATCCATCTAAAATAGTTGCATTTTGGAGGCAATGAGGAATCACTTCAAAAGATGAGAAATATGGCCTATGGGCGTGATGATAAAATTCTAGAGTATTACAATTTTGTTATAGAGGTTGACTTTAGAAGCATCAATTATTTTTTTAACGAAGAATATGCAAGGATTTGGAAGGTCATGATATAATATTCCTCTTTAGCATCGGCTCCTTGCCCTCCTTGCCCAACGGTATGAATTTTGAAGTTGTAAATACGTAGGATTTGTCCCTTGAACCACCATAATATTGATATGTATTTTTTAGATTCTAGATGATAAGAGATTGGAAATTTGGAATGGTAAAATAAGTACCTATTCTCCTCATCCATTAGTTGATTACTTTTATCCATGTGCAGTTGCAGAATTTGGATTTTGAGTGCTTATGATGTTGTGTTTCTTATTAACGCAACTAGGGTACGATTTGATGATGTTGAGACAAACTAACCTTTTGCTATTCCTCTTTGCACAACTAAAGTTGGTCAAATTTGGGCTACAAAATCTGAAGTGTAATATCAAATTGGACATGTTGACATGATTTATTGAGCATGACATTATTGATCAACTTCTAACTTCAAGCTAGAAGTGTCCAGAATTTCAGAAAGTAATCCAGTGGTGTAGACAAATTGGATATGCTTGTTTATTGGTATTGCAATGTTGGATGTTGCTTTTGGCTTTCACAAAGCCTTTTTGGTAGAGATGCCAATAATTGTTGTATAATAGGTCATTGTCGTACTTTGAACAAGGTGCATGTTTGAACAAGGTGCATGTGATATTTGATTGTTGGATATTTCCATATTCAAATAAAGCTTGGCTTTTAGACCAATCAATGCATTTGACTTAAAGGCAATAATCGTTTCATTGCTTAGTAACTCGTACCTTTGGAGGCTTTCCATCAATATGCTTTTATTCTAAAATAATAGAGGTTGAATGGTGAATGTGTGGTCGTTTAACTCCCTGATCAGCAAGGTAGAACCTTCCAAAATTCTACTGTGATGATTTTGGGCATGTTAGTAGAGATTTGCTACCAATGATTTGCCAAGAGTTAGATTGCTTAATATACACAATGATTCGTTGGCACTTGCTAGAGCCATCAAAGCTACAATATTTGCTCGTTATTTGCATGAACCTAACTAGCACATAAAAAAAATACAAAATTATTATTGAAATTATTCTAAGTAGCCATCCCTTGCCAATCAAAGTTTGACTTGTTGAGTTGGCACCATATCCAAAGTACATTTTTGTTGACTTTTGTTGGATGAATTTTCGTCACTTTCCAATGCTTATAGACTAATAATATTTCACTTTTTGTTTGTGAAAAATTATCAAAATTGGCAATTTTAGCTTTGATTAAACCATATAAATTTGTAAATAGGTGGGCCCCACGTGTGAATCCATGTTGCCACTTGTCAAGGCTACTCTATATAGTTTAATTTCATTCATAGGATTAGTTACGTTTGTTTGATTATGATTTCTACATTGTAGGCCTAAATCTCAAATCATGGAGGTGGTTGATCAACCTAACCATCAAATTGGCATGACTCTAGGGTTAGGTAAGATTGACATATTAGGGCAATAAATGTCAATTAGTCTCTTCATTACATCGCCTTCATTTTGTGCATGTATTATCTTAGATATACTACATTTTTCAAATAGCCACTCAGTACATCGTGAGACTCCTTAGGAACTTCAAATGCAGCTATCCACCGTATGTGATTTTCGGATTGCACGCTAAATTCTTTACAATAACTTTAGCCAAACTGTTGCAATTTACAATTCATCAAAGTGATTGTGACACGTTCAAGTTTACGCCCTTTTACGATTTTTGCTTCGTCCAACTTAATAACAAATATAACTTTATTTTCGCAATCTGTAAAACAGAAATTTTATTACTAAAACATATTAGTTGAAGAAAAGCATACAATTGAAAACCGAAATCCACAATAAATGTTCTTACCATTTGTTCTAACTTCGTAATGTTGGATTATCATCGCTTGGACCTTTTCTAGATCTAAGAATATATTATTGCCTTGATGATAACGAAAACATGTCCTTTTTTCTTATTGGTTACTGTAAAAGAATCCTCAATATGCTGAAACTCTCCTAATTCAGAGAGCAATATCAAATTGCATTTTTTTTTGGCGGATTCGACAAGTTTATAAGTAGGTATTATTTGATGGCGTTTTAACTCATTTTTGTCAGAGTGTTTCATATATTTTTTCAAAGCTCTATACCCCTTGCGACTCACACCTCCTTGGTCACATGCGTACACCATCTCTTTAACATTTGGATTTGGCTTGAACTTGTCGATTAGCGTTTTTGCAATTCTCAAGCAAATTGAATCACTTGTTTCATCTTCCACAATCTTAATCATCTTTACCCTTCAAAAAATGTTTCATATATTTTTCGGCAATAAAATCTTTTCCAACCGTCTTTTTCAAAAACTCTTTTGTGTCCCTCATATGTCTTTTACTGGCACCACCACCTGGTGCCAAAGCTTCTAGTTTGTGTCTCTTAGTGTTTTCTTTTTTTGCTTGCTGATCCATTGAGACTGTACGCTTTCGTTGTAAGCCATATATTATCCTCTGAAATATACTGATTGAAGATTGCAATTCTTCAATTTTTGCGATAGAACTGGCAAGCTCTATTTTCAAACCATTTATCTCCTGCTCCAATTTCATATTTATTTCATGCAATGACTTTAAATTGTCATTCATACTCAATATATAAATGTTTGCCGTATTTGCCAATGTCTCAGCTTAAATTCTTCGAGAATCCATTGCTTGACAATAGCCAAGCAGTCTATTCCGACCATCCCCAACAAACCTTAACAAACTATGTACATCAAAAAATTTAGGAGGAGCATCTACCAGTGGATTATGAGGGTATAAATCACCTCTTACCCATAGGTCAATATGTTTTTTTTCTTTCTAATCTGCAACACCCCATGCAGCTTTGGTGGTCGCATAATCCTTCTCTAACTTCACATGTAAGTGATACTTGGTTGTCATCTTGAAGATGTCGAATTTTCCAAAAGAATCTATGTAGAACATTACAATATACTTAATCAAATGGTGTCAAAGTTCAATGTGAACTAACCATGATATAAGCTTTATTAGGCATATACTAGTTTCCATCTCTAGGGTCCTATTGTAGTTAGGACAATGAAAGGTCGTCCTATACTAACTTTACTCTAGTTGTAATTTGTAACTTACCTATTAGTTGCCTATTATACTCTATGCAAATAACTTACAATAGTCTGAAAATGAGACCTACATTTAGGCCTTAACTCTTGATCACCCTGTATGGTAACCCAAGGTAAAGGTGCCACGTAGGATTGATTAGCACTAAATTAATTATGATTAAAAAACTTGTTTAGGCAAGGAAGAGGCCCTTTTTGAGTCCAAAAAGGACCCTAATGAAGGTGTCAACAGAGAATCGGGAATTGTTCGATGTATTCGCGACTGCGCAGAGAATTAATTAATCGAGTTTGCGAACTATTCGTTTCTAGACAATAGTCCTCAACAACTAAAGCCCAAACTTAATGGTTAAAGAGCACGAATGGTTTTAGAGCACGTTAGAAACTTATGTCAATGCCAATCAGGAAAACAGATCAGAGATTCAATTCTTCAGACAGGGACTGTCATCTCATTTGTATACATACAACTTAATTTAATGATCGTGCTAGATTGCACAAAGATAGTCATTATTCGAGTGTCAAAAAGAAAGTATTCACTTCATACGAATAAGATGATTTTAAGACAGTTCTATAAAGCATGTTTTACGGAAACACAACAAATGACTGTAATGCACTAGAGCATCTGTCTGATCAGAGAGTAATTCATGAAATGCGCTAGAGATTGTTAGCAGACTCAAGATCACTCACACTCAACAGTGCGGAGAACAGAGATAAGGGAGAATAACTCACTGAACTCTATTCACTTCTTCAATCTCTTACATAAGCATAAATTCTTCTCTCTCGATGATCGAGACTGAAGTGTGAGATCAATATATGTTTTACGGGACGAACAAACACACCTCTTAAACAATAGGTGCGTCGCTCCCGCGAAAGGGTCTAGTTAAGAATTAAACTGAAAATACGTTCAACTATACCATAAGAGGTATACTTAACTATGAGTTAAAGTTACTCTAGTTTAACATGTCTTTTCATAACTAGTCGTTTCGTATGGACGACCTAGTTAAGGGTTATCCAAAGCAATGTCTTTTCCTATTAAAAGTCTAACCCTTAATTTATAAGACAAGTACCTAGGAGATATATTCTCGAAAAATGACTTAGGCCTCTTCATGATTATACTTAACCAGCTCATATCTTCATTTTCAAGTATATCATGCCATATTTATGTTAATATTCAATTTTTGACATTTGTGTGGCATCATAGAGAGTAGTGTTAGTGGTGAATAGAGTTAGAAAGGAAGTAGGAAACTAACTAAAATTAGCATCTATGCATAGTTAGGTACCTATCTAGTGATCTAACCCTTGTTGACAGGCGAGAGGGCTATACTACGCAGATCTACGACCCTACAGTGGCGCCGTTGCCGGGAATAAGTTTCCACTAACTAGTTTAGCTACATTTTAGCTATTTTCTTGTTTTTTAGAGTAGTTTTAGGTAGATTTTTGGGTGTTTAGAGTTAGTTTTCTGTATTTTTTTGTATTTGGACTGTTCACAGCTACCGGAGGAGGTGTGAGAGGGTAGAGGAAGCCCTAAATAGCCTCTAAGGGCTTGAAACCCCAAACCAACCAGCCAAAAATCCAAAAAACACACCAATCTACAATTTTGGAGGGAAAAAGAGCCTAAAATCTCATCATATTTTTATGTCTCCAGAACCAGTGTGAATTAACTCTTGCATGACTAGCAGCAGCTCCAGGGTACTGTCCCAGACCTACATAGAAGCCTGCAAAAGTTAGTTCCAAGCAAATTGTAAAAATCAGAGAAAAATCATAAAAAAAATTCAAAAAACCCTTGAAAAAATTCCAAAAAAATTCAAATCTTCATAAGAACTCTCGCAGAGCCCTCTAAAGTTCTATCTCAGTGAGACCAGGACACAGAGAAGCTTGCGAGAGTTAGTTTGCTGTCTAAATGCCTGTGCGAGAGTTCCCAGTGAAAAAAAGTCGGAAAAGTACTAGTGAACCCTCGCAGACAGCAAAATTTTCAATTCCAGTGGTCAAGAACTCTCGCAGAGGATTTTGAAGTTCCATCTCAGTGAGACCAGGACACAGAAGAGCTTGTGAGAGTTAGTTTGATTCCAGTGAGCTAAAAATTGGGTTTAAGTGCTAAAAAATCACTAAAAAGTGAAAATCCAGCAAATCCTTCAAGTAAGAACTCTTGCAGACCCTCTCAATCGATTCAAAATGTCAATTTACATCAGTGATAAAGCCTGCGAGAGTTAGTTTTGAGATTTGGTGAAGATCAAGCCAAAAAAGTGGCTTTGGACCCTCGCAGACAGTGAAATTTTCACTTCTTGCAAAAGTTAACTCTCGCAGAGAATTCTATAGTGAGATCTGACCCAGATCTAGCTACTGTGAGCCTTCCGAGAGTTACTTCTCAAAGATCAGAGAGATATCTGTTTTTTTATCTACAAAAACAGCTAAAGAACCCTCGCACAACCAACCTTCGCACAAGAAAACCCTCGGAGACCAGATCAATGGAAAGATCTACATCAAATTTAGCTACTGTCAAAATCTCAGGTCAATCAGTGCAAGGAGTAAAAAGTTATTAAGGAAAAACCACCGTAAAAGGCCTAAAATTCACTTTCGGCCGATCAGATTGATCAGATCCTTGAGATCCAGACAGCATCCTACTGTATAAGCAAGATCCAATCACTTTGGAACCCACCATCAGATGAATTTGAGATCGGGATGATCAATAGCACGAAGGATAGCAAATCAAGCACCACACCTTCCCAGATTAGCAGCCGTGCAACAAGAGACAGAACCGGAACCAACACCAATGGATCCAATGGGCCAATCCGTACCTGTCGCTCCCTTGCAAGCAGTCCGGAGAGCACCATGGATGGAAATACCAAAATATGACGGATCATCAAATCTCATCCGATTCTTCCATATCTAGGAGCAAGCTTGTGAAATCTACGGCGAACGGACACCTGCGGAGAAGCTGATGTTGTTCCCCATGTCCTTATTGGCAATGGCTCAGGATTGGTTTTTCAACCTGTCAAAGGAAGAAAAATCTACCTGGAAAGCGATTAAAGCGGCTCTCATTACGCGCTTTAAACCAAGAAAGTTCCTGGAAGACCCGTTCCTCCTACTGAGCAAAGTCAAAATGGGAAAACAAGAAAGGGTCAGGGACTATATTGAGTGGGTCAAACACTTAACGATTCGAGTGCAGTGCAGCCCTAACTCCCGATTATGCGGTGATCATGTGGTTCCTAGCCGGAATACCACAAAGCATCAGAAGAGAACTGAAACGATGGGAGTAGTACGCTACTCTACAAGAAGCTATGGAAGATGCCATCAGAGAAGAGCATGAGGGATCTGACGACGAATATCCATCCACCCACACCCCTACTCCCTCGTTAGCATCATCATCATCAACTGCATCTGCTCTATCCAGAGAACTGTTGTTGGAGCAAATGACAAAATTACACAAACAACAGATGGAGCAACTTATGGTGCAGTTTGACCAGAAACTGAAGGCCTTATAGGGAGCTGCAGCAGTGACGCCACATCAACCAGAACCAAACCAGCTGCAGTATCCAAGACGGAAAAATGTATGGTGTTCAGTCACCAAAACCATACAACGAACGAGTGTCCAGTTCTAAAGCAAAATTTGAGACTGACACATAGATTCTGCCATCTGTGCAATGCAACATCGTACGATACGACATTTTGCCCGTTCAACCCTCGGATTGTTCAACAGAAGAGAAGTCCTTATCAGACTTCTTATCCTTACCATCAAGGGGCACCCAACACGGCACCAAGGTACGGCGCACCAAATCAACCACAGCGTATGGCCTTACCTGCTCCACCAGGGCCAGCCAATCAACAAATGGCCCATGTAAACCTGACAGCAGCGGAACCAGAGATGCAAGTGCCACCTCAACCTGAGTAGCAACAATGATACGGACTGGATGAACCATTTATGGATGTTGCCATAAATGAATATGTTGCGGCCTATGCAGCTCAAACTCAGCGTCAAGGTGGAAGAAATTACAACTGCTATGGATGTGGCGAAGGACACAAAATTGCGAAATGTCCCTACAAGGGACAATATACATCCTTCTACTGAGAATGCAGTTATGGGCATTATTACAAGAATTGTCCATTTAGACCTGGAACCAGTGCACCTCTCAACTTCATTGCAATACAGCAACCAGCAATTCCAGCAGGGATGCCATCGGAAGGACGACAATTCCACGCTCCTGTGTTAGTTGTTACGCGAGCGCAGAAGAGGAAGGAAGTGGCTCCCTCACCACCACCATTGGCCACTGACGACCAACCCTCAACTTCCGCGCCATATCCGAATGTGAGGGAAGAAAGAATTCAATCCAGAAAATAAGACACTGTGTACAGAAGGCACAAGTGGAAGAAAAAGAGCAAGAAAGAATTAATCCCACGGAACCTCCAGTTGGCGTCGAACGGGAACCACAAGCAGGCTCACCACTATGCACTGATCAAAATGATCGGTTGCACCAACATGAACCACCTTTTCACATGGTGGAGCCCGAGGAACCATGCACTGAAAGGCTCACCCTTTTATTATCAAGTCGTGTTAGTTTACCACTCGGAGAACTACTGTGGATTACACCACAAGCGAAAAGTCTTCTAGCTGAATGGGCCAAAGCGGATGAGGAGCCAGTAGCACATGAGCCCATATATTGTAAGGGCTATGAAGAAACAAGTAACGTCCTCCACATCGGAGCAGCATGGAAAAGTGAGAAACACAACATCACTTTGCCCATCAAACACAAAAGATACGAGGACGAGGCAACAGTGGTAGATGGAGGATCGGGTGTCAATTTGATCTTCACTACTTTATATGAAAAATGGGGTCTACAAGGGTTGAAGCTAGCAAGATTCACCATCAAGCTGGCAGATCAATCCTGTGTGAAATTGAAAGGTGTAGTTGCCAATATCCCTATAAAGATAGCAGGCATGCAGTTTGTGATTACTTTTGTAGTCATGGATATACCTGAATCTCCATCTGCATACCGTGTCTTACTGGGAAGACCATGGTTGAGGACTGCGCAAGTAGTACACAGCTGAGGTACGGGAAAACTCACCTTCAAGAACAGAGAACAGGCTGTAAAGGTTGATCCAACCACATGGGCGGTGAAACCTATTGCACCCAAAGCTGATGACGGATCATCCACGACAAATCACACGATTGATCGCCCAAGGCCAGCCAAGGGAGGTCACTATGATTCAGAGACGGATGTCGTGATATGGAGATATGCATTAGCAACTATTGACTGCCAAGCATGTCAATATGAATCAGATCCAGAACCTGGTACTTCTTCACCCAAATGTTACACCATGGACACACCAATCACATTTGGGGTGAATATGATAAACATAGCATGGCTGTCAGCGGAGCCTATTGAGAACCCAGTGGACGATGATCTAGTCCCTTGGCAACATGCTCTAACTTATAATAAGGAGATTGAGCTGACTGATGAATAGGTCCTACATCACATGGACCCAGATCGTTACGAAAGTACCAGCTCAACCACCACAAAAGTCTGCTATGGCGAAGGTCTCAAGGATCGATCCACCCAAGGCACCTGCAAATAAGAAGATTCAGTTGAAGCAACGCTACAACCAGGTGATCCGATGGAGTGATCTACCCAAAGAGGCGATAACTACAGTGGATGTTGATATTCGCAACCATGAGGCGAAGTCACGGCAGTCCCGATGAAAGACAACAAGGATGAATCCACCAAAATGACAAAAAAGGATAAAAAGAAAGTGTTAGATTCCTTGAAGTCAATAAAGATAGACTCAGATACAGCGTCATCTTCTACACAGGTGACAGAAAATAAAAAAATGACCAGTCGGGCTAAGATCAATATGCTAAAAGAGGAATCTCGACGAGCGCCAGTTCACGAGATGCCTGAGACTTTCAAGAATTACACCTTGGACGACGTGGTAATCATGATGCCGCAAGCCCAGAAAGAACCTGATCAAAGTCAAGCACCAACGAAACAAGTCTTTGAGGGACCTGCGCGAACACAGCCAATGAAACTTGCCAAGCCAGGTGAAGAAGAAAAGACAATGCATGTGGAAGAGCAGTTAACACCCACACAGTTCAAGAGACTACGATCGTTGGTGGAATATAAAGACTGTTTTGCCTGGAGTTATAGTGACCTGAAGGGCATTCCACCAACAGTAGTCCAACACACCATAACCTTGGTGGACGGAGCAGTCCCCAAGGTAAGCCGTTATTACTGCTGCAACCCAAATTATACTGAGCTGATCAAGCGGGAGTTGCAGAAGCTGATGGATGCAGATTTCATCTATGAAATCGAGCACACGGAATGAGTATCACTGATAGTTATAGTACCCAAGAAGAACGACAAAATGTGGATTTGTGTGAATCTGAAGGCGCTAAATGCAGTCACCAAAAAAGATCATTTTCCTTTACCATTTACGAAAAGTGTCCTCGATAGAGTAGCCAACGAGTCATGTAGGTGGCATTCAAAGATTATCTACAAAAATTTCTGGAAATTTTCTTGGACGATCTGTGCGTGCATGGACCAGACTCAAAACACTTATCCAACCTGGAGAAGGTGTTACAAAAATGGCGCGACTACCAGATCTCCCTGAATCCATAAAAATGTCAATTCTGGGTAATACATGGCTTGATTCTCGGCCATATAGTGTCAAGACACGAGATTGCCACAGATCTATCAAAGATCAAGATCATTATTGATCTACGACCACCTGGGACCGTTCGCGAAGTCTATATCTTCATGGGTCATGCTAACTATTATAGGATCTTCATTCTTGATTTTGCGGAGTTAGCCCGACCAATTTACAAACTCACAACGGATCTACATTGGAACGAGGAAGCCCTAAAGAGTTTCCAGAAGCTTAAGGATGCATTGGTTTCAGCACCAATTTTACGCCCACCCAATTGGTCCATTGAGTTTCACGTGCATATGGACGCATCGAAGTATGCAGTTGGAGCAGTCTTAACCCAGCCAGGTGAACACAAAAAGGATTTTTCAATCCGATTTGCAAGCCGACAGCTCAGTGATACCGAAATGAATCATTCAACCACAGAGCGAGAAGCACTGGCAATGATTTATGCGGTCAAGAAATTTTGACATTACTTGATGGCCACACATTTTGTTTTTTATACGGACCATCAACCCTTGCTCTATCTCGTTAATAAAACTTGCAACACCGGGAGAATCACCAGATGGCTACTTCTATTGTTGGAATTTGATTTTCGGATAGTAGTTCGCAAGGGAAAACAACATTACATGGCAAATCATGTATCATGAATCAAGGGGAAGGAGATTGCAACCCAACCTGACGATGAGCTGGCAGGTGCTGTCTTATTTTACGTGGACACAGTACCAGAATGGGTTGCCGAAATTGTTGAATATCTAATGTGGGGCCAACCAGACAAATCACTACCAAAGGCGGAACAACGGAAATTGATCTTGAAGGCTAGACCTTATCAGCTGATTTCCGACCAGTTATACCGAAGAGGATCAGACGAAATTCTTTGGCGGTGTATTCTTCCTCATGATGCCACCCAGATCATTTCACTTTCACATGAAGGCATGGGTGGGGGCCATTTTGCATCCGACATTATAGTTCGCAAGATCCTGCAATCAGGATGTTGGTGGCCAACGATTCATAAGGATTCGGATGAATACTTAAAAAAGTGCGATGTGTGCCAAAGGGCGAGAAGGCCAACGAGATTGAATTATGACCTACTGCCTCCGGTCTTAGCCCAAGCGCCATTCAAAAAGTGGGGATTGGATTACATCGGTCCAATTCACCCTGCGGCAATCGTAGCCACAGACTACCTCACCAAATGGGTCGAAGCCAAGGCAGTAAGAGTAGCTGATGCTAAGACCATTACCAAGTTCCTTTATGAAAATAACATTGTACGCTTCGGATGCCCGGTAGAGCTAGTCAGTGATCGCGGAAGCCATTTCATCAATGAGACCATCCAGGTCCTGTTGGAGGAATTCTTCGTGATCCACAGAACCAGTACGCCTTATTATCCCCGTGGTAATGGACAAGCAGAATCATCCAATAAGATCCTGTATAGCGTGCTCACTTCTAGAAAATGATACAAAACTTCACGAAAAATTCTCGAAAATGTTAAGCGTCATTTTAGAAAATTTCTCGAAATAGAAAAATTCTAGAAAAATTCTCGAAAGAAAAAAAAAAATGACAAGTTTCAGTTCACAGTTGAGTGTCGCGAAAGTTTCTCGAAAAGTTCTCAAAAATACTCTGAAAAATAACTTAAAATATTTGAGAGAAGACAAGAAAAATTCTCGAAAAATTCACGAAACAGTTTGAACAAATGTTGAACAGTGGTAGAAAAGTTCACAAAAATTTCTAGAAAATTTTCTAAAAAAGAAAAAAAGTCGCAAACATTATCAGAAAAAATAGAGTATCTAAATGATTGCATTCATGTTTGTATAGCAAGAAGATTTTGGACAAAAATACATGAATGTCGAGTACGAGATTGGATACCCAACAAGGTTACAATGCTTTGGTTGACCATCATGATGCTATGCACCAAGGATCTTGCTCTCGGCCTTCCAAAGACACTCTCAAAGTGTGGAAAAAGTTGTGAAGCTTGTAGCCTCTCAAAGGCACACAAGCTACCTTTTGATATCTCTTCTACTAGATCTACAAAAGCATTAGATCTTATTCATAGTGATGTGCACTCTTTTTCTCAAGAATCTAATGGAGGTGCATCTATGTATGTATCTTTTATTGATGATTATTCTAGATACACTTGGATTGAACTTTTGGATTCCAAAAGTAAAGTGTTTGAAGCTTTTGTTAAGTTCAAAACTCTAGTTGAAAATCAACATGATGCTAGAATTAAAGTTTCGAGAAGTGACAATTTACGGCGGAGAGTATATCTCCACCAAGATGATAGAGTTTTGTAAATCCAATGGCATTAAGAGAGAACTTACATGTACTTATAGTCCTCAACAAAATGGTATAGCCGAGAGGATGAATAGAACACTATGTGAGTGTGCTAAGGCTTTAAGGATAGATGTATCTCTACCTAAGTCTTTTTGGGGAGACGCTATTATTTGTGCAACTTATTTGTGTAATAGATTGCCATGTAAGCCCATTGGAGGCATAACATCTTATGAGGCTCTATTTTGTAAGAAGCCGAATCTTAAAGATCTAAGAATTTTTGGATCTACTTGCTATGTTTTTCAAGCATTAGATACAAGAAAAAAGGATGATCCTACTTCTATAAAAGGGA
Organism: Diphasiastrum complanatum; assembly: GCA_029204225.1. NCBI lineage: Eukaryota > Viridiplantae > Streptophyta > Lycopodiopsida > Lycopodiales > Lycopodiaceae > Diphasiastrum > Diphasiastrum complanatum. The sequence continues at coordinate 51,052 of MU832881.1, read as the reverse complement.
TCTTTGTTGGTTATGCTGAAAATAGCAAGGGATATAGAGTCTATAAGACAATCACTAAGAAGATTTTAGTGAGTAGAGATGCTACTTTTGATGAAGGTAACTACTACAAGTTGAATGTGAAAGCTTCTAATCCATCTTATGTCAAGGATCTTGTAAGGTTTGAGGAGGAGCCTATATGTGATCAAGATCTTGAAGATCCATCTCAGATCCGAGGACTCCAAGGAGATCTACAAGAAGGAAGGTCGAGCCCTCAAGGCTCACCTATGTTGACAAAGGTGAACAAAGGGAAGATCTACATTCACTTACCTCTTACAGTTTTCTAACTTCTATGTTTGATGAGCCAAGTTGCTTTGAAGAAGCTATGGAGTCAAGAATGGAGGGATGCCATGCAAAAAGAGTATGATGCTCTTATGGAGAATCATACATGGAAGCTTGTGGATCTTCCTCAAGGAAGAAAGCCACTTCAGTGCAAATGGATCTATAGATTGAAGTACAATCAAGATGGGAACATCAACAAACACAAGGCAAGGCTAGTGGCAAAGGGGTTCTTGCAAACCAAGGGAGTAGATTTTGATGAAACTTTTGCTCCTGTTGCTAAGCTAGTTTCCATAAGGTTGATTATTTCTCTTGCAACTACTTTCAGTTGGCCTCTATTTCAACTTGATGTGACTAATGCTTTTCTCAATGGATATTTGGAAGAGGATATTTTCATGAGACAACCCGAGGGCTTCATCAAAGAAGATCAAGAGGGCAAGCACCTAGAGCTTGGTACTCTAGGTTGAATACCTTCTTGAACTCTATTAAGTTTGTTGTAAGTGCTTATGATCCTTCTTTGTACTTAAGATTTAGTGATGGTAAGATCACCATTCTCATTTTGTATGTTGATGACATTATCCTTAGTGGAAATTATCTTGATGGTATACAAGAAGTGAAAGTAGCATTGTTTAAGGAGTTTAAGATGGTGGATCTTGGTAATCTTCATTTCATATTAGGAATAGAAGTTTCAAGAGGCAAAGTTTTGAGTTTTATTTGTCAATCCAAATATGCTTCTTCTATCTTAGAAAAGTTTGAAATGAAAGATTGTAAAGGAGTAGAAACTCCTATGGAGCAAAATGTAAAAGTTTTCAATAGTGATGATGAAGCATCCTTTGAGGACATCACACTATATAGGAGACTTTTAGGCTCCTTGATCTATCTTACTATAACTAGACCTGATTATAGTGTAGGCAAACTAAGCCAATCTATGCAAAATCCATTGGTTTGTCATTGGAAAAATGCAAAAAGGGTGTTGAGGTACATCTCGGCCACCAAGAACTTTGGCATTTTATATGATGGATCTAATCTTGCCTTAAGGGCATATTCAGATGCTGATTTTGCAGGTGATAAGGTGGATAGGAGGTCCACAAGTGCTTTTGTTACCTTCCTTAGCAATGGCATAGTGTCTTGGCTTTCCAAAAAGCAAGATACTATTTCTCTATCTTCAACCGAATCGGAATACAAGGCACTAACATCCACAACAAAGGAGATCTTATAGTTGAAGAGGCTTTTGGTGGAATCACAAGTCATGGAGGCCAAGGAGCAGCCAACAATATTTCGTGAACAACCAATCAAGCCAAGCATTAGTAACCAATCCCACATTCCATGCAAGGAGCAAGCACATAGAGATTGCTCACCATTTTGTGAGGGAAAAGGTTCAAGCAAAGGAGATCAAGCTACATCATGTGTCTTCTTCAGATTGCCTTGCTGATCTACTCACTAAAGCCTTGCCAAAGGCTTCATTTATCAAGTTAAGATCAGCCTTAGGTGTTGTAGATAGATGTACTATAGTTGTATCATGTAAAAATTGAGGAGGAGTGTTAGAATTTAGCAATTTTCACATGGTTTTTGATGAATATTAGACATCTATGTGGATCCACACGTGTGAGGACCTGTCCACACATGTGAAATGACACTTGTAATATTCAGATCCATTTTGATTAGCTTTCATTTGAGTCTAACATGACATCTCCTAAATTATAGGAGTTAGGTCCTAGATTGTAGGAATCTAGAAGGTCAACACAAAATACCAATGGATGATGTGGCAAACTTGATAGATTTTATCCAAAGTGGATATGGATAAGTACAATGAGCTGTCCTACACGTGTTGGATGTAGCTTAGAGAGAGATTATGGTGATTTTGTACTTGATCCATGATGGATCCATTTTTGAGCTAATGATGAGAAATCTTGGTTTGTGTAGCTATCATTGTGTTTTGACTCTCTTAAGCACTTTCTTTGTGGATGAATGCTTTGTAAATGATAAGTAAACTACTTCTCTGTTATCAGGCCGTGCAGTAGTTGTACTTCACACGTGTGAAGTCATGGATCATCTTTTTTTATTGTTCTTGCTTGGAATCACAAAGATTGTCAAGTAGAGGCTAGATTTGGAAGCTAGTCTTGATATAGATCAAGATCCCAAGCTACCAATAACTCTTTGTGATCATTTATAGATCAATTTTAGTCCATAAATTCTGAAATTTGACAAGAAGCGCAGTTCGGTAATACACACGAACGATTGGCAGCTGATTTTTGACTTTGTATGAAGGTAGCGCCTTATTAATGTGAAAGAATATGGATGGGAGAAAATTGTCCCATTTAGTCTCGATACCCATTAGATGTTCTAAGTCTCGGGCGTAAGTGGCTACCGCGCGGACTATTGGATCAGGGCAATTGATATAATGGGTTGCGAACGCGGTGAGAGCCCTTCTGGCATCTACATCCGTAGTCCACCCATATTCTAACTGTATGATCGGCCAATTAAAATTTTGAAGTGTGATCTTGTCCAGAGGGGTGCCGCATTCCGCCCATTTGGATCTTCGTGTACATGGCAGGAAGTGCGCGTTCACCCGTAATTGTTGTGGACTTGTCACGTAGGCCTTGATGGCCGCAGGGTCTCTTTCGAACAACTGTTGACGCCACTCTGGTTGTGGTTGGAGGGTGGGTAATGCTTGCAGTTCTTTGTCCTTTATGGTCTGAGCTGAAAACGATATCTGCAACCGCCTCTTGATGACTCGTGGAGATACTTTGATAGGAATTCGTTGATTTTCTCCTCCACGGACTTGGGTCTTCGGAAGGCCCGGCTGGCATATATCATGCGCGAACCTCTGGATGATGTGGCTTGGCTTTGGCTGGTATCTGCGGCTTGTCCCTGGTCTCGTGTCTCAACAGCCGTATCTGTTTGCCCTTGATCTTGGCCTTCAGACCCTTGATCTTGGTTAAATCCCTCTGCTGCCTGCTGGCTTTGGTCTTGGCTGGTACTGGCCTGTGCAACGTCAAAAATCGGTGGCGGTGGAATTACTACGGGGGTGGGCTAGGCCTTCATGTCCATGAATTTTTGGCACGCCTTGAGGGCTTGCTTGGCCTGGGCGAGCTCGTGAGTTGCGCTTGTTCGATATTTATTGAACTCTGCCTGGTAGTTATTTAAGATTTGGCTATATACCTGCACCTGACGCCGAAGAATAATCATTTCTGATTGAGAAAGCGGCCTTGAGTTTGGTGTAGGTTGAACGAACCAGGTGAGCTTTTCATCTTGTAGGGCTTTGACCTCCGTCCACAGACACATATTCTCTGCTTCCAAAAGGTTTACTTGCGTCTAGAGGAGAGCAAGTCGTTGAAACGCTTCAGATTGAAGCTCCTGCACCTTTGTGGAGGCCTCTATCAGTGCTTTGGAGAGGCTTTGGATATATTTGTTGAGGCCCTCCTCCTTCTGCTACAGCTTGGCAATCTCCTGGTGCCCTTCTTGTTCATGTTATTGCGTCAAAATCAATTCGTGCTGCAGCTTGGTGAGGTCTGCTCGCAACTGTGTGTTACTCGTCGCTAGTTGTAGTACCCTGCTTTCTAGAATGGCTTTGGCCGCTACCACATCCAAGATGTATTTTTCCAGAGTTTGGTACGCCGTCGTTAGGTCTGTGGGAGCAGCCGATACATTGGCACTTGATAGGGGCTTGTGTTGTATCGGCCCCGACGACTTGTGGAATACCATCGTCATTATCTTCAATCAGGTTCTCATTGGACCCGATGTTATCTGGGGCAGTAGGATCAGTTTGATCTGACGATGGTACGAAAATTGTTTGAATAAATGCATCATCAGACAACGGTTGGTTGCCCTCGACAACCTTTGGTGGCGAAGCAGGTGGGGTCTGAGAAGCAATTGTGAAAACAGGGGTGAGGACGGTTTGTCCGAACAAGAGGGCGGGAGGAACAGAGGAGAACTGAAGGGTGGTGTGGAGTATGGAAGAAGGCGAAGATGGAGCAGAAAGGGTCTAGCGTGGGGGTGAAAAATTGATGACTTTCATCCATGCCAGAGTGTCTGGAGACAATTGAAAATCAAAAGGATTGAACGGAATGGAAGCAACGGTGGCGGCAAGAGTGATGGAGGATGCGATGGTGATGGACGGAGTAGTGGATAACGGAACAGAGATAGGAATCGTATCAACATCGGAAACGGAGGTGGAGAACCAGTTCCAGCAATGGCGATGGAGACTGATGGAGCTACTGCTGCTGTTGTTGCTCATTTTTCACAACCCGCATCTGCTTCCACATCTTAGAAGCAGCCGAGTGCCTCCTCCTCTGACAATGACACAACTTAGTCTGATACATCAGACAAAAGACAAACAACTGCTGAAGGCGGCACTGGAGCACCTATGGCAGATGAAAACAATCAGACGACCAGCCCCAATGGTTTTGCACTATGTTCGAGAAAGCCAAAAACCTAGTGGCTGAAGTGTATGAGTTGGACAAGTACCACCAACAACTTACGATGGAATTTGTCAACTCAGAAAGGAGATGCCAAGAGGATCTCAAGGCGTCTTTCGAGAAGATTGAATCAGACAACACGAAGCTGGTTGAACGAAATCGTTCTCTCGACACATAGCTTCAAACCTTAATAAAGGAAGCTGATTTTTTAAAATAGATCAATAAGGCGATTGAGGCCAAGTTTGATAATCATCAGACTCAAAACGATTCTTTAAAACAGCAACTGATAGCTACAAATCAACATAATGTCGCGCTCCAGAAACATTTCCAGGAGGAGCGAATGAGAAGACTGAAGGCAGAAGCTGCTCTCTCTGTATGCACCAATGCAGGGTCCATTACAGTCGACCTCACGAAGCTAAACCAGTTCCAAGATCAGATGCTCAACAATTTTTGAGTTGAGTTCCTGCAACCACTCGAGGATTCGAAGGCTCTTGTCGAGGAAGAATTGGCGGAGCTAAAGTAGTTTTCGAGTGAAGCTACCCAATCTTGCAGCGGACCAGATGCACACGACGAGTACCTTCAGGCCTTACTCAAAATTGATGACCTTACACAGCAAATTCCATATGCGTCTGCCTGCAGCGGAGCCTCAAACCATCCCGAGTATCTGGAAGCAGTCGCAAAGATTGACAAGCTCAAACAGGAGCTGTCAGATCTCCAACAACAAATGGAAGATCAGAAGTTGGCTGTTGAGTTGCAAACTAAGGACTTGGCAACTGCATCTACACAGCCAAAATGAATGCGACGGAATCAATCGAAGGCGCAGTAGGCATCGCCTTCGACGATTGGAAGTGACCATGGGAGAAGGAAGATTTTCTCTGGTTATGGGCCCAACTTTCTATCGAGCAGAAAGGATGTCTTTACTGGGGCATAATCCAGGGTAACTTTAAAGTCCTACCTTTCGAGTCAGCAGAGTTATACATAGGCTCTTCGGCTATGTATGCTCTCGAATATATTCGCATCAAAGAACTTCAATTTTTGCAGAACGAAGACAATAAGCGACATTTTTGGAAGCGAAAGTCGTAGTTTCAATTATACAAACCCAAAGCTGTTGCGGATTTAGGCCATTCGACAACGCAGGGTTGCTGATCAACATTAATATGGCGTATCCAGAATTATTCAGTCTATATGTGAATTAGGAGTGAAACCTTGCAGAATATTTTGCGGAGATTCGACATAATTTGCAAGATAGAAGGAAGTCATTTAGATATAAGCAATTTTGTACATATACATTTTGGCAGTTTGGTACCTTTGCGGCAAAGACATTATTTTTTGTTCATAATCTTTATGTTAAAAGCAATTTTGTTAAATTCTCAGTTCGATACTGTGAAGAAATCACTCAACAACAAGACACATATTCTCTGAAAAAATATCTAAAGGACGAATCACATAGAGCCATAGCAATTTACAAGATCAGATTGGGTGGAAAACTGAGGAAATTTCGGAAATTTCCGGTTTCGTGGGGTGTTGGTGGTTTTCTCAGAAAATTAGCCTATTCGAAAGCAATACCGCACCAATTTACATATTGTAAATTGCATCGGATGCCTTGAGGTAGGGTGACCTCTGTGAGGCAGGTAGCTGCAAGAAGAAATCTCAGAAAGAGATTGACAAAAGCCCAAGAATCTCTCTCTTTTCATGGACTAGGGTTTACAGTTGAATAAGGTTGGATCTTTCACCACAGAGAACCAATTTGAGTGCTGTAAAAGCATGAGGCAGGGTGCCCTAGTACTAAAATTGTGTTGGCAAAGGGTCGTGTCTGGCCGCAGATCAGAGGATGAGATAGATTGATGTGTAGTAGACAGCCAAAGAAACCCTTGACATAGCTTGATGTTAGTAAGGAGGGAGAGAGATGGAGGAGGAGGCCGCGACAGCGCGCGCACCGAATCAGGAGGTGCGGTAGCGGCCATAAGGCTCCAGCGGTCGGAGGACCAATGATGGGCACGCATGAGCAGATAGGGCTGTGGGATCGTGACCTGGAGAAATGGACGATCAAGATTAAATGCTCAGGGAGCAATAGGGACCGTACGATGGGGATTCACCATTGGATGATAGGTAAAATGGCCCATGAAAGGTTGAAGGGATCCGAAGGGCCATTGGGCCTTCAACTTCAAAAATTTCAGACTGAAATGCTGAAAGGGACCCGAAGGGCAAAAAATGCTCTTTCTTCATTAAAAATTTTCAAAATGAAAATCCAGTTCATTTTTGCAAGGAAAATGGTTTTGGGACTAACTATAGCTAGAGGGCACCTTTTTTGGCCATCCTTGGGCCAAAATGACCCCTGAAAACGGCTGCTCAGAGTCAGCGGACAAAGCGACGTCACATAATAGGGAGAAATGCGTTTTGGGATATTTTCATTACCATTCTATCAAGCGGAGTGCGGGTGACCTAGTGATGGGCTACATTTGCTATTTGGGTACCGTAGGACCAAATTTGGGGCTATTTTTGGCTGATGAAACCTGCTACAGGACGGTACAATGAGACATTATCGCTTCGAAATCATTATTACTTACTCCTGACAGAGTAACAGGGTGTTTGAAAGTGGTAAATCCAGTATGGGACGAATGGTAGCGGAATTGTGTGGAGAAAGCTAGTTTTGGCGTTTGATCAAGCCATTGTAATTATGGAGCAGTGTATCAAGTTTGTCATCAAGGAGATACTCTTCAACTGCCTATTCTGGATAAGTCAAGTCAATTAGCCATATCAGTATTGCATCAAGGATGCAGATTTCGGTGATGACAGGGTGTAGATCATTTGGTTTGGGCCATGGAAGATCTCACAGGTTCACTTGGAGGGATATTGGCATGCACAATCATGTGAGGGACTTGATGGTGGCTTTGGAGTTCACATCTCAGTGTATTCTCAGGGAGTGGTTTGGAACCATTCACAGGAGCAGCTTGGAGCTAGTTTGGGAGAATATAGGTGGACACTACATGGTAGATGCTCAGATCTTTGTGATCGGGGATGGCATTGGAATACCTGGTAGGGATAGCATTGCAGGATGACATGGGATGAGCATCAGGGGCAGCTATTTCATATTGGACTTGAGTCATTGGCATGGACAGGACTTACAGGTGAGATTCATGATGGAATCATGATACTGCAAACGCAAATGGACAAAGCGTGAAGCTTTGAGAGCCATCTCTAGGTTGGAGAGCTGATGGAGATCGCACGGGGTGTGATCGGAGGGCAAACACTATGATGGATGTTTTGCTAGCGATCTACTAGAGGGGACACTATGGTGAGGACTTCATGGTGTGTTCATTTGGGAGTACATGTTGGCATTATAGCAGGGAGCCAGTCATTGGCATTGGCATCGATGGGAAGGCATCTACCATCATGGGCGTGGATAAGCTATCTATAGCTTTCATGCATTTGGTTGTATTTGCAGGAGTCTAGGCTTGGCACAGGTGTTGGAATTTTCATGGTGCAGATTCTTAGGTGGTGAGAGCAGCCTAGAGGAAGTCACTCAGAGCCATATACCTCAATATGATCAGAGAGACAGTGGTCTCGGGATCCTGTGAGCGGCGACTCAGGGATATGCTTGCATTGGCATGGTGTCGGGTAGCACATCGCCAGGGAGAGCGAGCAGATGCTAGGAGCCAGGGATATGCTTGCATTGGCATGGTGTCGGGTGGCACATAGCCAGGGAGAGCGAGCAGATGCTAGGAGCCAGGTGGAGCAGGTGATGCTTTGGAGTTTGGCTTGCCTAGCAGGATGGCTACCAGGATCGGAGACATCAGGTGAGCATAGTATGTGGATGACGAGTCCATTGGAGTGGCACTCAGGGAGATGCTACAGTTGCTCAGGTATGATATGTCATTTGATGTATGGACGATGTTCTTCAGTTGGTGCATCATGTGGTGACCTAGGGACGGGTCAAGCCTACTTGGAGGTAGGTGGCATGGAGTGTACCTGGAGGTGGTACATATCTTGAGAGCATGGAGAGCATTACGGGGGGATGTGGATCCAGCATGCCCATGGTTGTGAGCCAACAGGGATGGAGATGGTTGCTCAGGGAGTGGCAGCTGATACTTTGGCGAGTAATCAGGTGAGCTGCATGGTTATATGCACAGTAGTCTCCAGGTTGGTGTCACATGTTGTTTCTATCCATCATTATTTGGTAAGTAGGATGCAATTTTTGGTTAGATCCAGTTAGAGTCCAGTTGCACTATAGGTAGACAGATTCTTGGGGAGCTATCAACGGGTAATAGATATTTGGTGATCAGATAGTACAGGGTACAGGGTTTTGGAGCTATCCTACCTGATATGCTATGGATCGTGGATGAGTTATTCATCACGATAGTGGATCTAGTTTGCATTTGCTTTGGCCTGGACGTTATGATGGATGTTGTGGGGAGATAGGCTCCTTGGTGGGAGGCCTATGTACTGGTCAAATCAGAGTTGGCAACGTCAAGCATGAAAACTTGAACCTACATGGGATGTAGGACAGGCAGATTATCATCAGTATCTCTGGGAGGTAGGCGAGCTACTCAGGTATAGCCTATGGTGAGGTTTGTGTACATTCATTCATTGAGTCCTTGGTAGACTCTTGTGCTTGGAGCATAGAGAATAGATGAGGATCAACTTTCAGGGCTTATTGGACAGGATGTCAGGGCAAAGTGGCTTGGAGCATAGCTTTGTTTGGGAGATACATCAGGGATGAGACTTGGAGCGCTCATTGGTTCGAGATGGTTGATCTTGGATGATGTATGAGGACATCTATGTGACATGCTTGGACGTGAGGGCATCTTGGTTACAGGTGCAGGCCATGGTTGAGGACCTAATTTGGTGACCAGTGGTGTAGCAGCAGATCTACAGGTGGCACATGTGTTGGTACGATAGGATACCACAGTTTGGGCAGGCCTTGGTCATGTATTTGATGCTTTATCATTCGTGTTGGTTTGCATGAGTGTGTGTGAGCTTGCATGTTACCTTGTCACAGGAGTCTAGATCTGAGTCGGAGTCGTATGTGGTTGTGCATTTGCTACGTCAGAAGCAAAATAGTCATTTTATGCTCATTGACTTGTCATTGTCTACTAGCTGTCTATTTGGTGAGGGTGCAATCTTATGGTGGCAGTAAGATTTCCTTAGGTTGAGTCTCGGTCGCTCATTTATGTCAGCTTTATAGGTTTGTGCTTGTAAGTGCCTGATAGGATGTCAGCCTAGCTAGATGGAGGATGTAAGTCTCATAGTGGCAGTGGAAATTCCTCAGTTTGAGCCATGTCGCTCATGTGGTCCACTTGTGTTTAAGTCGGATTGGGGACGAGTCAGTTGGTCGAGAGTGTGGTAGACTCTTTGTATAAGCATTGTGTTTACATGATACTTTGTGAGTCAAACTTGGTGGTTTGTTGGTGTGCTTGAGTGTGAGTCAAGTACAGAGTAGCGGGATATGCAGAACATCTTTTGGACACTCCAAACATTGCTACAAATTATTATTTTTCACTCTTATCACATTTGAGCTTAAGGGAGAGAGTTAGAAATCAGAGTTAATCTTATATACATTTTATGTAAGCTCTAAATGTGATGATGTAATTGGTGTACAGTTTATTTGGTTTACTATATGTGGTTGTATTCGGGACGTGACCCGTTAGGATATATTGATCAGGCACTGATCCTGTAGACGGCTACTTGGGTTAGCCGGGTAGCCACACATAGGAAGAATTAGCCTGTACAGAGTTATTTACAGTACTTGCTGTACTTAGGGGCATGTCCCAAGTTTGTCGGTCGAATTTGGCCATATTGGGTCCGACCTTAGTTTGACAGGTGGTAGGCCAATTTTAGGACACCTACCTTTTCATGCAGTTTGTGAATACTCTATATGTACAGTGTTTCTTTGTAATCTAATAACTTTTGTTGTGCCATCTTTGAGAGCTTGTGAGGAGTGGCTATGGTGATTGTGTGATGTGATCTGCATACTGCACTAGATCCTAACAGAATTTCAATTGTGATATGCAAAGTGAGAGGTTGAAATCCATTGTACCATCACTTTAGATTTGTTCAAGAGTGATAGGGTCAAGTTTAGAAGCATCAATTTGCTAGAAAACATCCTTGGATTTGTCCTCCAAGTGAAATCTTTGAGAGTTTCTAGTGCATATAGAGCATCTATGCAAATCTTTTGTAGAATTTGACATAGATTGGCTTCAATTGAAAGTTCTAGAAAAGAGATTGAGATCTAAGTCACATTATTCAATCCTACTCAATTTGTTTGAGTGTTTGTGAGGTTTGAAAAGAGTCATTAAGGTGTCTATGGCAAATGTGTAGAGAGAGATCCAATTTTCAAAGAGTTCCTTCCTTTGTAGAAGGCAAGATATAGAAGCTCATTTTGTGTTGTTATTGGTGGAGAGTTTGTCTCTTCCTAAGTGATCAAATCTTTCTGAGTGGCATTAGCTCTTTGAAGCACAATATCTTAGATAGAAAAATCACAACTTTTGATTTTGAATTTCATTCCAAGTCTTAAAAAATAGAGTAATTGGTGGAATCCAATAGGAGTGATTGAATTCAATTTGTTGAGCAAAAATTGACATAGTATGTATGAAACTCAAATTAGTTCTATTCAACTTTCTTTCTGAGAGTGTGAGGGTCAATTTGTGATCCCATTAGATGTCTAGAATGAGGAGAAGTCCATATTTGAGTATTCATGCATGGTTGAGATCTTTGCGAATCTCTAGTTGTCTAATTTTTTAAGCTTTGTGAAAAATTGGTGGTATAGTTTGTTGTCAAATCAGATCAAATTCATTCTGAATCTCAAGTGTGAGATTATTTTTGTCAAGAGTGAGTCCAAAAGAAGTGATTAAGTTTGATTTTCAGGTGTTTGAAACAAAAACCATCTTTTGTTCAAGAATCTCAAGTGTTGAGAGAACTAGTCAAGTGAAAAGGAAAATCTAGGTGTCAAATCTTTTCATATCAATTTCAACTTAAAAAAAAAAAGTCATTGGTATTTGATGAGTCCAATAGGAGATTGGATCTGATTTCTTTAGTGATTTGATTCAAAGATTGTGTGCTTTTGTCTTAATGATCAAAGCAAAGTTTCCAAGTGACTAGTCATTACTGTGAAGATTGATTCTTAGGTTTGTGAACTAGATCTTTTGTAGATCCTTCTAGATTGTTGAAGCTGTTCAAATCTAGTCTCTTGAGAGTCACAAATTACAGAATCATATCACAGGTTTTTATTCACATAGCATCAATAGGTGACATCCTATTGAAGGAAAGAAAGGATCCTAAGTGCAACCTTTGTGGCAAGGAAGGATATTTTTCCTCAAGATGCTACAAAAAGAAGACCAATCCATCCAAGAAAAACCAAAGCAAGGGGCCGACTCTGCATATTTACTCGCAATTTCCGACAGGCGAAAAATGCGAAAAAGGTGACACTGTTGTCAAACTTCGTGTATTTCTGTAGACTGTGTAAAACACATATAATTTTGCAGACTGTGTAAAGACACGGGAAAATCCGTAGAACCGGATGAGGATTAAGACCGATTAGTCGATTAGTAAGAAGGAGAATAATCCAACAGGGGAAGGGAGCAGCAGAGGAAGGGGAAGGAGCAGCCTGTGGTGTGTCCATAAATGGAGGTGAAGTAGGGGGTGGAGCATGGTATGATGGGTTGGAGCGCAACCTAGATGGGATGTAGTGGGTTCAAATCCCACTCCATCAAGTCGAGTGTTCTCGTGTTTTTTATGTTTTATTTTTTTTTTTTGTATTTTTAAGATTCACAATAGAACAAAATAACAAAAGCTTCACCAAATAGACATACTGAAATAATGCCAAACTAGAAAAGAGAGAAAAGACAGCAAAAGAAAAAAAAATGCTAGTTTAATGTAGGAACAACATTTGGCTCCCCGACAACGGTGCCAATGTTAAGCCAAATCTTGTCATCTCGACAAGAAGGCTCAAGGAGAGTGTCAGTAGTATAGGGTTAGGAACGTTCCAATTGAGAGCCATGGAGATGTCGTCCTCCATTAAACTAGCATCCTTAAAACTCGTACATGCTTGCAAAAAGCAACCCTAGAAATCTTACACACATTCACACATATTTACCAAACTACTATCATGCAAAAAGAGGGAGTTGGAAGAGAAGGGGAAGAAGAGAGGAGAATGGAGGGAGAGAGAGAGAGAGAGAGAGAGAGAGAGAGAGAGAGAGAGAGAGAGAGAATGGACAGAGTTCTATTGAACTTCGAATGATGGAAATACAAGGAAAATGGCCTCTTTTTATAAGAGTGAGAGCGGAACCTCCTCATCACCCATTGGCTACTGAAGTTCCATCGGGATCACAATCTTGGCCGTCCAAATCACTTTGTGTTTCTTGCATACAAGTTTTGTTTCCTAAGTTAGGAACTTGCAAAAGCTAAGTTTCAAATATTTTATTTAAATAGTACACATGGCACTTTCTAGCCTAAAGGCCCAACGGTGGACTTATATGCACAGAATGCCAACTGGTTGCATGATCCTAACACTTCCAACTCTCTACCGTATTCATGTAGCATTTGGGTTTACTATAGGAGCCTTTTGCCAACTTTTAGAAGATTCCATGTCATTCCCAGAATCAGGGCAACACAATCATGCCAAGAAGCATTGTTCTAGCTTTGTGATTGCTTCTTTAAAAATGCATGTTATTGAAGTTGCATCTTGAACATACACATCTCATTACATGTGGGTTTAGTGCATTGCAAGTGAGGTAGGATCTACACTCTATATATACCCTGTGAAGGATTTCAGATCATTCAAAATCCAATCCATGTCCCTGATCTTTGGTTACAATAAGGAGCAAACCAACAGTCCTGCCAATGTAGAAAAATCAGCATCTACATACAAAATGAGATGCAAACTCTATGAGAACTTGATCAAACATGAACCAAAACATCAAATATGTTTGTTTTCCATAAAATTATAGTACCCTACTGTATTTCACACGTGTGGAACTGAAAATAGCAAAATATGAGCATTCTACACACAAGATTGCAAGATAACATCAAGATAGTGCACCAATGAGTAGTAGAACCCAAAGAGAACCATGTATAATGATGAAATGAGAGAGATAAGAGAGAAGATGTGTCTCTTCACGAGTTACATCCTTTTATAGAGTGTCCAAACCCTATTTGGCCACTTGTCTTTCCCTCCAGAATGTAAACCCTACTATTTTTGGGTCTAGATTCAATGTACCCAAAGTTCAAATTTGAATGTCTCTCAAACTCGACTACCAGCTTTTCCACACTTTCAGAAAGTGTTTACTGAATGTATTTTAAACTAATATAACTTCAAAAAGTTTATCTCTAAGTCTAAAATGAGTTTTGGCCTCTTATTGACAATTTACCAAAATATGACTAAACTAGACTAAACTAGTTGAAATCTCTCACACTCCCTCTTCAACTAGTTTTAGCATAGTTTTAACCATACTACTTTGATCCAACTTTAGAATGATCTCCATCCTAAGTATAGATCTCCTTTCTAAGGTTTTAAAGTATCTTTCATAATTGATATAGAGAATAGTGTCCAAATTGGATGCTTCATTATCTCGTACATCAATTTTAAACATCAAGATATAACTAGAACATGAAGAACCAAATAGAATGTGAATGAAATTATTCCTCCATGTTTCAAACTTTGAACTCTATGGAAAATTACAACAACCAAACAATAAATGTGAGTGGTCATTCAATGTTTGCTTGTATCTTCCAACTTTGTCCTTTCTTGATATGTCTCCACCATAAAACTCCATGAATGAGCCTCCATCTCCATCTTGCCACAAGATATCATCAAACCTTGATGACTTGCCCATGAATGAGTGACATAATAAACCTCCAATAGCTTCATTTCCATCAGCAAAACTAGCCAAGAATGCTAGTACAACTCCAACAATAAGATATTGCAAGACAATGTAGCTAGTTTGTCCATATCTTGAAAATTTGCACACATCCACATGAGATAGCTCAAACATGAGATAGAACAAGTAAAGTAAACTTGAACAACACTTCCTTGCTGCTCCTTTGACCTTACTTGAGTCTTCAATAAGCTGCAAAAATAGATCCATAACATCTTTGCCAAATAACCTTCCTTTGATGCTCTTGACTAGCTCCAAATTGCCACCTTTCCTTTTGTGTTGTTGAAGCCCTTTGAGACCAACCTCTTGATCTTCCTCTTGACCATAAAAGTCATTGAACAAACTTTGTTTTCCAGATCCATTACTTGCTTTTCCAGTATGAAAACCATGAGAACCAATATCCACTTGCATAGCATCATCTACACAAGAAAATTCTCCAAAATATGTGAGTAAAGCAAAGTGAGTCGCTTCCACTTGCTTACCTTTCTCTTGATCATCAAAGATATCAAAGATATGAATATCTTCATACTTGAACCTCTAGAAATACTCCCTCTCAAATGTATGATCTAGATCCAACAAGATCTCATCAATGCTTGATCTCGAATTTCCACAAAGGTTAGTGAAAACAATGTCACCAATGTCACCATCATAAATCAAAAGATAGTATCAAACCTAATAAATCCAGCCTTCTTGAGTCCATACAAAACCTCAACAAGCTCACCAATGAGATCTCCCTTGTCTTGAAGAAATTGCCTCTTGATTTGCTCCATGTAGTCTTCTCCAACCAACCTTTTGCCATCTCGATCATGAGTGATCAATTCACAATCATAGAATCCTTTGAGTTGATGAAGAGATGTGAGATCCATGCCTTGGATTTTCCAAAGAACCAATCTTCCATTGCTCTTTCTTTCATAAGACTCCCTCTTAATGATTGCATCATAAGAAGTAGAAACCTCAAAAACATTAGAAGCCATGAAAAAAATGATTAGTACCTTCAACATAGGATGATTGAAGTACTCTTCTTTTTCAAACAAGAACTTTTACTCAATGTTTTAGGTAATGACTCATATGATAATTATTCTTCCATTAGTAGTAAAGTTGATTTGCTTGCTACCTTCATCTCTTTGCTTCTTCAAACATTCATTTGCAAAATGCCCTTTGATTCCACAATAAAAGCATTTCAACTTAGACTTATCTTTCCTTTTGCCAACAGAGGAAGTCTCACCTTGATCTTGCCCTTTAGACTACTTGTCTTTGCCTTTGCCCTTGAACTTGCCTTTGATGAACATAGCCTCCTCTTTGATGAACATAGCCTCCTCTTTGATGAACATAGCCTTTGATGAACATAGCCTTTGCCTTTGACCAACAATCCTGCCAATGTAGAAAAATCATCATCTACATACAAAATGAGATGCAAACTCTAAGAGAACTTGATCAAACATGAACCAAAACATAAAATATGTTTTATGTCCATACAATTATAGTACCCTACTATATTTCACACGTGTGAAACCGAAAATAGCAAAATATGAGCATTCTACACACAAGATTGCAAGATAACATCAAGATAGTGCACCAATGAGTAGTAGAACCCAAAGAGAACCATGTATAATGATGAAATGAGAGAGAGAAGAGAGAAGATGTGTCTCTCCACGAGTTACATCCTTTTATAGAGTGTCCAAACCCTATTTGGCCACTTGGCTTTTCCTCCAAAATGTAAACCCTACTATCTTTGGGTCTAGATTCAATGTACCCAAAGTTCAAATTTGAATCTTTTTCAAACTCAACTACCAACTTTCCCACACTTTCAAAAAGTGTTTATTGAATGTATTTTAAACTAATATAACTTCAAAAAGTTTATCTCTAAGTCTAAAATGAGTTTTGGCCTCTTATTGACAATTTACTAAAATATGACTAAACTAGACTAAACTAGTTACATACCCTCACCCGTGTTCATGAGGATCATTGAGAGTCTTTGGCTGTTATGTTGTCGGATTGGTAAGTGCATCTATCTTGTTGTAATTCGCCTAACTCTCTCGTGCTCGGGGGCTAGATCAGCAAAGATCTAGGATTGGTTGGGTTGGGTTGGTCTTCTGCACTTCCCTTCGGCATTCTTGCGGCTCTATATGGATTGGGAGTCTTGCGAGGAGGGGTGACTATTTGTTTTTTCTCTCTAATGGAAGGAAATGGCTTGTATTCCCCACCGGGTTTTTTGACCCATGCTAACGTATTTTTTCCTCAATTTTGCATGCATGGGTCAGTGTGGGATGGGAGCTTTATGCTTTGTCTTTTTGGGTCTACGATTTTGCTTTTCGTTCATGGTTTGAAGAAATGTATTATTGGCTTGAATTTTATGTGAGTCTGTGCTAAGGTTTGAAATGTCAATTTTTATTTAGTCATCGAAGGACCACCCATAACCAAAATTACGTCTAATTCACATGACAATTGATCTTCTCAACATATCCCTGCAGATTTAGTTCCAGCCCCAGAACCATGATATCAAAAACTTCAATGTCAGCCCCTGAAGCAAGCTTAACGATGTACCGGTGGTCACTTGGCTTGGTAGGCACCTGGAGTCTCTGCACAAGTTGAGAATTAATGAAAGTTATATGTACAAAAACAACACATTTGCATCTTTCCCTAACAAATTTTTCCTTACACGAAACAAATGATGAGGACCAAAAGATAATGTACTGAACTGACACTCACAAGTAGCATTAATAACATTAATTTGTATTTTATCAGTAGACAGATTTCAGCTTTCTCATCATAAGACAAATTGTATAGTCTATGTGATAATGCAAGTACCAAACGGTGTAGTCTATATGGCAATTTAGGTATCAAACCATTATCGTCATAAAAAATATCCACTTTTAAGATATTAAATCATAATTTTGTGAAATACATTACATGTTTAATAGGTTGAAAAGTTCAAATTATAAGATAGAAAAGGTATTTTGACACATTTGAGATCCAAATTTTGAGTTAAACCACTATTTCGTGTGAAATATATAAAAAGCTATCTATGTTGACTTTAGGAGTTTCATAATGTTTGTTAGTCAAGCATCTTGGTGTCATTAGTTGATAGGGCCATTTTTGGCTTTAGAGGTCAAATAGTCAAGTACACATGTTTCATCATCATTAGGCCAAAAGTCAATTATGATGTACCTCGAGCTGGTTAGATTTTTTACAAGTGTCAAAGATAGATTTGATGAGTGATCAAATTCAATGTGTTGGCAAAGAGTCAAGGGTCCCATCAGATTTGTTAGAAGGGTCCAATCAAGATCAAGAGATGTTGAGTCACTCATCCAATAGGATGCAAGAGGTGCTAGAAAAGGGGTCCAATAGGAATTGAGCTTGGAAGACCTCAAGATACTACATGTACTTTGATTTCCCTCATAATCAATGTTGAGTTTTTGAGAGCAATTTGAGATTGATAAATTTTGTGTGTATTCAGTACTCTCTCTCTCTACCCGAGGCCAATTAGTTGCATTCTCTCTCTACCCGAGAGCAACAACTTTTTGTACTTAGTTTTTTTCATGAAGACTTCCCACACATGTGAAAGTACTTTGGTGATGATTGTATGCATGTAGATTTGTGTCTTTGCCTTAGAATTTGACATAGATCTTGGATTTCAATCTATAGTTGATCTAAAGTGCAAGATCTTAATCACACATTAGGGCATTCCCACGCGTGTGAATTTTCACATTTCAGCATATTTTTGTAGTCTCCACACAAAGCATGCCAACGTGATTAGTCAAATAGCTAGAAATGTTTTTTTTACAGCCTTCAAAAGTAGCACGCCGGTGTGCCAAGTGATTTAGCCAGAAAAAAAAAATTTCTGAACCACTTAGCACGCCGGCAAGGCATATTTGGAGGCTAAATTTTTTCTTTAATTTCAAATTTTTTTTACTTTGGCATTTCGTTATGGAATTTTTAACTATATGCCAAACCACAATTCTAATTAATAAACATTCAAGTAGTGGCATAAAAAAAGTAGGGTAAGCACATTATGTGCTATCTTTTTATTGACTCATGGCAAGAAAGAAACTTGCAAACCTCGCAAAAAAATTACTCGCAAAATGCCAAGCCCCATTAATGTGATGTTTTTTACAATGATCAATTGTGTAATTTACAATAGCTATATCCACAGGCTAACCATCACACAGATTCAGCAAGCATAAAGAACACCAACCCCAAGAAACTCACACGTAGAGTGTATTCATAGAAGAGAGAAAAGTAGTACATATAGACAATCTAATTTTGGGGAATATCACTGCATGGCAGTTCAGTCCCCATTACGTGACGTGTGTTTTGACTAACTACTAATATACTGACTCGTATTATGTGAATCAAGTAATGTATAAAAAACTGCTAACTTCGGCGTTCTTGGAGCTCTATATGGATTGGGAGTCTTGCGAGGATGGGGTGACTGTTTTTTTTTTCTCTGGAAATGGCTTGTGTTCCCCACCAGGGTTTTTGACCCATGCTAACGGATTTTTTCCCCAGTTTTGCATGCATGTGTCAATGTGGGATGGGAGCTTTATGCTTTGTCTTTCTGGGTCTACAGTTTTGACTTTTGTTCGTGGTTTGAAAAAACGTATTATTGGCTTGAATCTAAATTGAGTCTGTGCTAAGGTTTAAATGTCGATTTTTGTTTACAGAAGCCGTTTTTTTTATTTGTTTTAATTTTCAAATGGTTTCTCACACTTCTAATTGGGTTTTCCAGTTTGTGTTGGTAGTTATGGCCGATATGGAACAAGAATTATTCGACGAGGATATTTTGTCGTTCGAAGTGTGGGAAGTCTGGATAACAACCCGCAATCGATACTAGACATCAAGAGCAAGGCATTGCTCGAGATACACCAGACGGGACTTATACTTATAGCTACGAGTCCATGGATTTGTTAACTAAAGTACCGCACTTTCATAAGAAGTACGCCAAGTGGCAGTTTGTGAATGGACTGCATGCAGACTATCAAAATGAATGTAAGCGAAATCAGTTAAACTCGTTGGAGGATGTCATTTGTATTGCTCGTGTATATGATTAGACGGTGGTGGCTTCCTAGAAGAGAGTGCAAGAAAAAAGCACGACAAATTTCCAACCACCAAAAAAATCGAAATTTTTTTTTTGATGAACTTGAGGCCATGGCTTACCAAAAGCCGCTGAAGACTGGGAAGAAACTTAGGAAGAAAACTAAGACATCAATAAGGGACGCCTTCAAGCAAGGCTTATGTTTCATGCTATGGCATCCAAGACTTTTGTGGTACTAGAAAATGAAAAGCTAATTTTAATACATGACCAAAAAAAGAAAAAGAAAAGTGGACACAATACCATAGAAGAAAGATGTGCTAGAGATTGTCATGACACCTGTCAAGAGACATGGAGAAGATTATTAGTAGTATAGAGTGGAGACAACCAATGTCAATTTCAAAGTTGTCTCACATTGAGGTCCTCACAAGCAACATGTTTGTTCACGTTAAAATCCATTGAAATTTTTGTATTTAGTCAGTATCTTCTTGCAATTAAAGTTAGAATGTAGTTAATATTACATGGCACGCCGTGTGCTACACAATCGAATAATTTATTCGTAGCTTGTCAACAACTGAATTTCAAGATCGTCATCTTCACAATAGGTTCATGTTTTGTTTCATAGAGTAGTACTAAGGTCGATTACAAGATAGCTCAACTCGCAATCAAGAGAATTGTTTGGCTCAAAGGCTTTTGGAGAAATGTGAATAAAAGCAAGATAATAAAAGTATTAAAATGCCAAAAATCCTATTTTTCATGCTAGAACGAAGCACATTGGAGTTCACTTTCCATGAAATAAGTTTTGGAAGTTCATGCATCTAATGAAAATTAGAAAAAACAAATTTGTCATCAAGAGAGAATGACAAAAATCAATACTATATGGTACATCACAAAATACAACGCTAATTTCTTATTAGTGCTTATTTTGTCATTTAGGAACCTCACCCAACGGGGTTGGCTCAACTGGTTAGCTTGGCATCCAAAGTTTCTTTGGTCCCAGGTTCGAACCTCCCCTTGGAAACCAAGAAGCATTTAGGAACCTCTACCTTCTTTTAAAAGAGTCTCTCTCTCTCTCTCTCTCTCTCTCTCTCTCTCTCTCTCTCTCTCTCACAACAACATTGGGCCTAGGAGGTGTTGTGAGTTTCTAAATGGGACCTTAGTCCTTCACTCTTCAATATCCTTCAAACCACTTGAGTTTCATGTGAAATTTAAGGTTTTCCAAGTGTTTTGCTATCCAGTTCCAAGAAGTTTAAACTGCCATGTTCCCATGGCTCCTCGATGTGGTTGGTAACTGATTATCCATAGATTGAAGAGTCAATGTGGATAGCTATAATAATTTCTCAATGAAAATTCATTCATTGTAACATATTGATTCATTTTCTGCAATATTCTTCTCTCCTATTTCATCTTCTTGGTTTATATACTTGAATGCTATTAGTTCAAGTCTATATTACAGCCTTCTAACACAATTGACATATTAAACATAATGTGGGGTGTTACATGTAAGAAGCCAAGTTCAAGGAAACCCAGGAGAAAATAAAAACAATATACAGGTTATGAAGCATACTCAAGCCACATACACCCCTTTTAGTAAAAATTTCATACCACCTCTGAAATCCAAAAACTTCAATGCTATACATACCATAATGGTACAAAATGTAAGTTAAGACTAAAATTTTGGCTGACCACTGGTTTTTGGGATGCTTTTAAAAGACATTCTTGATATCTAGTATTTCGTGCATGGTTGAAAGAGGTGCTAAAAATTAAGCAAAAGGAAAACATGTAAATGCCCTAGCACACATGATACTCAGTCATGCACAAGCAAGAAGTGGTTAATCACCAACAGACTAGAAGAGTGATTTTTTTTAGCTAAAGTGTCTCTTCATGTTTTGAATTTCTTACACGGATTAAAAAATTCTCAAAGCGACAAAAGAAAAGACACCAATGGTTACATGCAATTAGTCACACATGAGGGCAACTCCAACACCTTGCCTGATTTCATCTCGTAAAAATGGACATCAGGATAAAAAACTGCTTCTTACTCACAGATTTAATTAGACAATCGTGTAAGCTTCAACAGTTCATTCCATTGTGATTAGGACCTTTGCCTTGTTATTATGCAAAGTGGAAGATAATCTTTTGCAGGTTCGCTCTGAAGTTTCATTACATTAATAGATTCTTCTTGGATGAGAAATTCCACTTTAAGGCATCTCTAATGTTTCATATGTTAATATGCTGCAAAGTGGAGATGCCAAAAACCAGTATTTGCCCTTATATATATGGACATCTAACAAGTGCTTGCAGTCGTGCAATCATGAATGATTCGAGATAGGTTCAATCTTGTAAAGCGTAATCAAACAATAAAAAACGGAAACTGCTATTGAACCTGATTGGTGCAGCTATGAATACAGATAGAACAGGTGTGTGCTTTGAAACCTAAATGATCCAAATATATATACACATGGAACAGGTGCCACTTGAACTCTATTAATGCATGAACAAATAGGCTGCAAAAGAATAATAATGCTCACTGAATGTCCAAAAGTGTATTGATGATCAAAAGAATGAACAATATTTGTAACCACTTTATGATGGTTAAGCACATGATAACATGGCATTCATTATACAAAATCTATTGCAACATTCTCCTAGTTGGTGCATGCTACTACGTTGCTGCAATCTTTCTCAAATCATTGACTGCAAACTTTTGCCAAAAGTCACCATGTTGATGCATGCTACCTCATCTTGCAGACGGCCTTCTTCGGGGTCTAACCTTTTCTCTTCTCAAGAAATCCTTTTCCAAGTCATTTAGCTTTCGCTTTGTACCATCAGGTTCAACTACAAATCGATGGCCCCCACCTTTCCCACGTTTACCTTCCAAGCCCAACTCTTCTACCATATAACTCCACCCATCCGCAGGTCGTCGTCGGCTCATGATGTGGGTTTTGACAAGACCAGCAATCTGTGTGGTCCACCACAAAAAGAAGGTAGAGAAATTAGATCAAAATAGATAACCATCATACCTAGTGACAATATATTTTTCCATTCATCACTCCCTAAAAGTCCAGGACATTAACAATTCAAACAATCATTGCGCACACCCCTACCAATTCAAAAAAGTTTTGCTACATTTAGCTAATTTTCTGATTTTTGACTAGTTTTTTTGGTTTCTTGTCTTTCCATTCTAATTTGATGTTCTTGAATGGATTAGATGTTTTAATGCTAAGATTGGCACATGACAGCTAAAGACAACTGCAGCATGAGCCCAACAGTCCCAGCAAAATGTTTAAATTTCAGAACAGTAAAAATAATACAAACTCGCATTTAGCTTGCACTGACCTTGCATATTACTGCAATGAGCAATTCACTGATCACCTAGAAATCCATAAAATAGTTTTTTAACCAGATGACCCAAATAGCAGTTTAATGAATCAAGTTCAAAATGGTGGCATGAAGTTGAGCATTGAGGCAATTTTATTGATGCTTTGAAACTTGGCTTTGAAAAAAGCCACATAAGTATCTATCACTGGGCAATGGTTTAACATTTACAGGATATTGAAGCGTTGAGCTACTACTGTCTAGGTCCTTAAATGAAACACAGATAAGTAGAAGGACCATATCGTCAGCAATATTCCCAACCATATCATTAACAGTTTAACTTGACACCTGTTGAGTACTCCTCTCTGTGATTTCACATTGACTTCATTGTAATTTTAAGCAAGCCAAGTGCCAAAAAAGGCAGCTGCTAACTTCTACGTTGACAAAATGAAAAGAAATGCTAATTTGAGATGCAAAATCAAGTTAACAGGAACCATAAGAATAGGTCTTTTATGAGCACTACAGATCTATGTTAGAAAATTCTGGGATTCAGAGAAACTGTAAGACTGACAGTATAAATGCGTATTCTCATTCAGGTTCTTTACTGATTGCTAGTAATGATCACAAAACCTATAAGCAACAAGATCCATAAAACCATAAATATGTGAGTTCAGTCAAAAGTATACTGTATAGTACTTATAATTTGGCCATGCGTTGGATACATTTGTGAAAAAACACACCATATGCCCAAGTCGAATTGTTGCTTTGACTACACTCAGCAGACCTTGCAAACCCAACATGTGGTTCAAGTCTCAACATCATTGCTGATCGGTACTTCATATATACGTGGCCAGAAAACTCATCACCAAACACAATAGCATACCATCAATAATTCTTTACAGATAATGAAAATTTTTCAAATAGGATCATCCACTGTGCTTTCAAATGTTTACAGACTGCAAAAAGATCAACAACAAATAGCATATTCTACAGTGTTTCTATGTTTAGACAGCAAAACAGATTGATATAGAGCTACTTCAGATACCAAAGAAACGACCAATCTTACCTTCTTTTTGTTGAAATTCATTTGCTGCTCAAATTCTTCCACCAGCATTTCTTCTTCTTTCGCAGAAAGCTCTTCTTGGATTTGCGCTTCTGATTTTATGTTACCTTCCCAACCTTCTGGCTTTATCTCATACTTGGGATACGTACTGGGAACAGCAACATGCTTCTCACCATGAATTGCAGCTTCAAGGGGTTTACTGTGATTACAAAGAAGATTTCACAGGTCAATGTCAGGCAACAGTAACAAGAGTTTCAAATAGTTTCCATAGCCGGCTTCTATCAAGAATGCACTAATCTCAAAAATGTCATATCTTCCAAAAAGTGAGGCAGATTGCCCTAAAAGAGAATATGAAACTCATAAGTTACTAGTGAAGTGGAAAATTGTTTGCACTTTAAGCGTGCCCCAGTGAAGCATGATTAATGGGTAGTAGAAAGGTAGAGAACCACAGAATTTCTCCCTCAAATGTCTAAATAATGGTTTGTGGCTGGATGTTGTCAAGTGGTTGAAATTTTAGAAAATCCAGCAGCATGAATGACCCAAACAAACACATGGCCTAAAATCCTTTGCACAGATTTATAAAAAGCACATGAAAAGAACCATTGATGTGGAAAGTTCAGTTCTGTTAACGACCTACACAAAGACATGTACATTTCTATACAAAAAAAACTAGGCCATATAAAAGATGTGCATGAGTTTACAAAAGCTTAGATCTGAAACGGAAGAATGGAGGAGCCCAAAGCTTACTTGGGAAGCCAGCACATGCTTACTTAAAAAAAGAGACCAACAGGACACGGAGCATATCACCTTATATTTAAGGATGCCTTCAACCACTCAAGAAGATTTCAAAACTCTTCAATGAGCCCTCACTTTCTACCCCTGGTTTCTTTAGTCATGATAATATTAGCATGCTTTATAGCTTTCTCATTGAAGCTTATGCTAGGGTTAAGAATCTATTGAAACCGTCTAGTTAGACATTGTTTTTTGGTTTTATTTTGGAGCTGTTTTATTGGATTTCAAAAGACATTGAAATTGTCATTATTATTTGGTTCCATTGACCATTTTGGTCTTCTTGGACATTAATAAAAGTAACATAATCTCTCTCCCCCATGTGTATTTCTTTCTAGAATGAGATGATTAATCTTTATAGTGAGAATAATTAAAAAGTTTTGGTCTAAATCACCAGGAAACCTTAAGGTAGTTCATGTAGGAGATTTTTGAATAAGGGTATCTCTCAAGCTCAACAAGTAGTCCCTCAAAACACATCTTTGTAAGAAGTCACCCATCTGATGTGGCACTATGCAGGTTGGACATTGTGGAGGAGCTTATGTGCATCCTACAAAAAATGTACTTGAATTATGTCTACCTATGCTGTAACAGCCATCCAAAGCTTGAAGACACTTGTGAAGCACCACTTAAAATGAAGAAGACCCTAGAAAGAATGGGCACAACTATAATTTCATGACAAAGAGATAGATAGAGTGCCATACTTTCAAACTCAAAACTCATGTTCATACCTCTCCCCTACATCTATGCCGAAAATAGCTCATGAGCTACCATAAAGTATTCAGAAAAGTGAAACTTAAGCACATTGTCCAATCTAGATTCCTAGAAAGTGAGCTCCAAGACTGCAAAAGTTTACAAATGAACAACAAATTGATTGAATCTTTTGGAGCCCATTATTCAAACCAGCTGAACTGTGAAGAAGAATATCATGTGCATAAAGAGCTTTGCTCATATAATAGATCGCCACTCGATAATAAAAAAGAGTAAATTCCTCAAAGCCAGTGACAATAAGCCATTTGTTGTGTTAACACCATTCTGTTGCTAGAAAAGCTGGAACAACAACTTGTGGTTGAATCCTTACAAGCCGGTAATGCAAAACTATTTGATTGTTACGAAGAATCACGTATTCTATGTGCGCAGACTCCAGAGAGCTTTGCTCATTAACATATAGCTACTTGAAGCTTGATAATATAGAAGAGTAAAGTTTTTCATCATCATTGATAATTAGCCCTTTGTCGTGTAAATGCCATTCAGAATATCTCATAACCAACATCAAAGCATTGAGCCCAAAAATTGCTTTCACTTACCCCGTATTGGATACCCAAGGAGTGAACATCTCCTCAAATTCTTTTTCAATGTCATCTTCAAGAGGATGCCCTAGCTCTTCTTCTTGTTTCTTTTCGGTCTCCTTCAGCCACAAAATCGCGTGCACTCGCTGTTTTCTTATGCGATAATCTGCGGCCAGCTTGTCAACAGTGTTAACTTTAGGATCCTCTTTGTGAAGCTTGTACATTCGCTCTTTGCTTGCATCGGAGAGATGTGCAGCAGAATGATCAGGCTTGACTCCATCAAGATATATTATCTTGCGTGACAAATAAATGTCAGCCTCGATCTCTTCTTTCGACTTCTCTCGATCTCCTCCACCAAAATCACCTGCTTCCCCGTCACCTCCTTCTCCCTCATATGCATCCTCCTCATCTTCCTCGCGACGGGGGAGTCGGCGTGGCGCCTCCCATGCTACTTCATCATCTCCTCCGACATCTTCCTCACCCAAAACTTCCTCTCCTTCCAACCCTGCCGATTCTTCCACGTCTTCCTGTACCTCCCCATGTTCGCCATCCCCCACCTTCAATCCGGCTGCAGAACTATGAAAGGATTTCCAATTTGCACGTCTTTGTGACAACAAAGACACCAATGGAGATCTAGGAGCAAGAATGCGTGCAAAAACTGCTGTCTGTCTCAAATGCCTCAGCATCATGATGATGAGAGTAACTGAAATGGAAACCCTAAACTTATGGCCAAACTAGATAGACCTGCTGTTTTTCCTTGTGGCCTTACTGCTTAAAAAAAACACTTGCTAGATTACCAGAATCACTGACATCCCTCACCTTCCAGCTTCTTACCATCTGCAGAAAACCAAACCCTCCTTAAATTCCACCTTGTGGCACAATTAAGCCACAAAACAGCTCAAGTCTTACTGGATTCTGTCCTCCGAAGCAAGCGAGGAATATGCTTTCCTGCTGCTGCTGGATCATAATACTGTGTGTCTTCGCCTACACCATTAGCTTATTTGCACATTACTGCCAAGGACAAATTTTCTGCCATCGCCATCCTCGTCATCGCCATCGCCATAGCCAAATCTCGCAAATGCAAATACATTGTTCTGTTCTTTCATAAAGAAAGAGCAAGTTGCCCCTCAAAACCCTAAATATCCTCTTCACTATTTTTTGCGCATAAAAAATAAACAAGGTATTGCACTATTTTGCATATAAAAAATAGTTTCATATAAATATATTTTTTATATAAAAAATTAGTGGTGTGCCCGTCTACGACGGGCGGGAGGCGACAATTTGGGTGACGGCCGATGGTTTAGGAAGAAAGCCTATGGTCATCGACGGGTGGCCGATGTGTGTGTGTATATACGTGGTCGAAGCCGCCAATGGCGGGTGGCCGATGAGGTGTGTGTGTGCGTGCACGCGTGCGAGAGAGAGAGAGAGAGAGAGAGAGAGAGAGAGAGAGACGCACACGTACACGCACACACACACACACACATCTCACATCTCGAATATCTCACATATCTTGCACAGCTCGCATATCTTTTGATGTGTATGGGTACAATTCTTCGGTGTCAAGCCCTTCGTTGTATCTGATATACTCAAAATGCCTGGGAAGGCAAGCCCCCGTTGCAACCATAGTTGTTAAATGCCTGAGCACAATTTACAAGTTGCTGCTAAGACATAATCACCATCTTCCTCGTAGCCTGCGCATGAGCAGCTTCCAAAGCACCCGTGGTACTGCAACAAAAGCCAACGAAGATAAAACGAACGACAAATCGAATCTTTACAGTTCACACTGATATGCGAGGTGCATAAGAGAGAGAGCAGCACCAGCATGACCTCCTTAAAAAAAGGAATAGTATGTCCTGAGTTTCCCACGAGCAGAAGGCATAAATGAGTATTCAATGGGGCTTGGGTTTGATAAGGTTAGCCATTTTTATTCCCTGAGCATTTAGTCTTCCTGCAATCAAAGACATGCAATCAAAGACAGTACCACCTTCATTTACGAAAGCCATTGAAGGTTTAGACTTGCTTAAGTGTTTAATCTTCTTCAATGAATCAAATCGTTGATATCTTTCGCGATATCAAATTGATATCAAACTCTTCAGTTCTTTCCAACCTTTCAGTATCAGAGTATTGGTTTCCTATTGTTGGGATTACTACATCTTAGCGTCATCGATACAATTGATAGACTAAGTTCTAGATGGATTCTCAAAGTAAAGCCGGTCTTATCGCAGACAAGCTGAATGGACCCAATTATCATTTGTGGAAATTTAAGATGAAGACCTTGCTAATCACTAGCGAATTGTGGGATGTTGTCACAAGTATAGAAGTAAAACCTAAAGACGACGACTCAAAGTGGAAATTGAAGGACGGTAAAGCTGTCGCGCTTATTATCCTCAATATATCATATACACATATTGGACACATAGCTGAAGCTAAAATGTCAAGAGACGTTTGGGACATCCTAAACTCACTATATGACGTGAGAGGGACGTAACTACTAAGTTACATCTACGAAAGAAATTCTTCACATTCAAGATGTCTGTTGGTGATTCATTTTATAGTCACATTAACCAGTATAAGGATCTCTTGCAACAGATGGCCGTTGTTGGATCAGTCATAGACGATCAAGATGCAATCATGACATTGCTTTCAAGCTTGTCCTCTACATATGAGAACTGGGTGATGATCATATCGACACACTCAAACTTAACTCTTACTAGAGTTATCACTATGTTGCTGGAAGGCGCATTTATGGTCAAAGATCAAAGCGCATTTTTGGATGATTCTCTCAATTCCGGAGCAACTCAACATATGACCAATCAACGTGAGATCTTCAACTCCTACACTCCTTACAACACGAAGAAGTTTCTTGGTGACAATAGTACTCACACTATTGAAGGTGGAGGTACTGTAAGATTGCGATTCCAGCATGATCAATTCAAATTACTATCAAAGGTCTTATATGTTCCTAAACTTTCTACATATCTGTTATTAGTGAGAATTACAAATTTAGGTCATAAGGTAGAATTCGAATCTGATCAATGCAAAATTATTGATAGGAGTGATAAGATCCTTGCACTCGGCAAGAGGCAGAGTATTTATAATTGGTACATTGTTATTCTAAGTCTAGTCAAGCCTTGAAAATCTTTGTTCTAGTCAATAAAGCATTACTATGACATCATCGCTTAGGACATGTGAAGCATGCATCTATTTTGAACATGTCCAGACAATCCATGGTTCTTCGACTATCCTTTTGGTAAGGTCGATCTCCTTGTCTGTCATAGCTGCATCTTTGGAAAGCAGGCTAGGATTCCTTTTAGATCAAACCATATGCATGCAGCAAAAGGTCTGTTAGAAGTTGTTCACAGAGATATATGTGGACCTATGCAAACTCCATTTCTAGATGCAAAGTATTTCATTATCTTTATTGACAAATTTTCCAGAAGAACAGTTGTTTATTTTATTAAACAAAAATCAGAGGCTTTCATCAAATTCAGACAATTCAAAGAGCATGCTAAGAATCAAACTGGCAAACGAATCAAAGCATTGAGGTCAGATATCGGGGGGGAATACATCTCCAACGAATTCAAGGAGTACTAGCTCAACAATGACATTGAGCAACAATATATCACCTCCTATTCACCTCAGTCAAATGGTCTTGCTGAGAGAAAGAACAGAGCCTTAGTTGAATCGGCAAAGTGCATGTTATCACATGCGACACTTTCGCAGTGTTTCTGAGCTGAAGTTGTTTCAACAGCAACCTATATTCAGAACAGATGTCCTACTAAAGGCCTGTTGCCAGAGGATTTTCTCAGGTATACAACGTCGATTACACTGAAAGTTTCAGTCCAGTAGTCAAGCATTCTTCTATTCGACTTTTGCTACCATTTGCCGCAGTAGCAGATTTGGAAATACATCAAATGGATGTACATATAGCATATCTCAATTGAGAAATCGAAGAAGACATTTACATGGTGCAACCCGAAGGTTATATTATCGAGGGTAAACGCAATCATGTGTGCAAACTCCATAAGGCACTTTATGGCTTGAAGCAATATGCTTGAGCATGGTTTCAAAGGATCAATACTTTCCTTATTGATCACGGCTACACACCTAGCTCTTCAGATTCAAACGTTTACTTCAAAGCATTGTAGCAGTCTTTTATCATTATCACTTTATATGTGGATCTAGAAAATATCTAATCCAACGTACCTTTCGAGCTTGAGAAAGTACTTAGAACCAGATAAAAAGAATGAAAACATGTTTTCTTTCTAAGTGTTTGATCAAATGGAAAGGTTGGATCAAGGATGATCATCCTTGAGAAAGAGTTGAGAGCACAAAAAAGAATTTCTCTAATTTCCACTTTTGAGAACAGAAGTTCAAGGGGGGAGAATGTTTTATCCATGTCTAGATATCAAAGATTTTGAATAATCTTAGGCATGGTTATTAGGCCTCTAGTGGTCGAGATCAATAGTTATGTCTCGAATTTTCATTCAAGGCCAATTAGTAATTAATAACTTTGAGAGGGCCCAAGGATCCAAATAACAACATATGGACATATGGAGTAGTAATGGTGTGTGACAACTATATACATGTTGAAGGACCATAAAAAATGACTAGAGTTATGTTTATTATATGCACTAGGGTTGCATTGCACATGCACGTGTGAGACATTGGGGTCCATACAAAAGTTTGCCCTCCTCCATCATTGGCTTTCATTAGGCTAATTGCCAGGTCTCTCCTCTAATCAACATTCACACATTGTTGCTTGGTGTGTGGAGCTTGTGTATTGATCCCTACCTTTTACTTGGTTGGGTGGCTTGGCTCCAATGTTCTCCCTTTTGGTACTTTGTAAGCAGGATCTTTAAGTGTTCTCCATTACAATCCGTAGCATGTGATGATATTCTACAATAAAAAGATTGTGACTATCTTGAAATTATTCTTTTTCATAGCCTTTACATTCACCATATTTGTGGCACAATCACACCCATTTTTAAACGAGCGGACAAAAAATCAGATGTGGTTGATGACTAGCTTAATTAGTGGTTTAGCTACTTTAAATTCTTTGGAATTTTGAAAGACTATGGAATTGCAATAATGTTACTTTTTTGAAGGGCAAAGCTTTTTCATGGTGGTGAGATCTTGCGGTGAAAATTCACTACATTGTTTGAATTTCAGCTAATATTATGTAAAGCATCTATAATGGTAAACGATTCTAACAACTACAAGATGCTCATTTCTTGCCAGATGGGTAACCCCAATGGGAACAATTATATATATCTCTCTCTCAAGCCTACGAGCTTGAACACTCTTGAGCATTCTAGCTCACTTCTTAGAGTTGTTTTAGATATTGCTATTGCGCTACTGCTTATCAACATTGCGCTTAATTCAGACTTTCATTTTAGCCGCTCAGAGATAGCATAGAGTACGCTACTTCGATTCGCAACTTATTATACTCATTTACTTCTGTTTCTTTTTTAATCAATACTATTCTTTATTGCGTTCAGCTTCGTCTCATAACGTATGCATTTCTATAGTTCTTCGCAACTAATTATTTATCTGATAATTCAATGCTTTATTGTTTGGCTACGTAATCACGATAGTACTGATGATTTCAAAGTTAGTTACTATAAGATCAAACGTGATTTCTATCACTATTGCTTTGTTCGAAATTGATAGGTGTAATCATGCATTGACGACGACTGTTCGATTTTGTTCTCGTTATTCCAGTTTGATACGTATATGTTCACCCTGCTCTTCAAAACCAAATTGTGAAGAAAAACCAGAAAAAAAAATGTCCGCCTAAGTGAGAACCGATGAGAAGGGGATTGCATTAGAAATATCTCTTCAAAAAACAAAAAAAAAGAGATTCACGCGCAGCGCGGGGGCCAGGAAGCGCGCCGGGGGAGGGATCCCGAGCAGTGTCCGTCACAGCGCACCAGTAGATCATGGTTTTGGCAGGCGTATTGCTATCTCTACAGCGCAAATCTATCAACACAGGGTAGTAGTTCGTATCCTGCTTATGACGATCATTGCAAAATTAGTCACTTAATGCAAGGGAGATGCGATTCCCACCCCACCTGCTAGCACACTAACGCCACACAAAAGATATGATCCCAAATCCTTGCCACTCAATGCAGCACTTAAACACTGCTAGCCACAGCAGAAAACTGGACTTTATATTCTGAATATGAGTAAGATCATAAGTGTGGGAAGAAAGAATCACCTGACAAAAAATTTGGAAGAGCCGAGGTGACAGACCACAATGGCCGTGTGTCAGTTGAGAAAGCTGCCAGAAAATAGAGCGATTTGAACAGACTCAACGATCCAAAGGGGTGGAAATGAAGCAGCCAGCTGAGGCTTGCGATCAAAGGATGAGCGAGAGACAGTGCAGAGCCAAGGAATGCACATCTGCACGCAATTTGAATGTCAGAGCAGCGGGAAGCTTGGGGGGCGGGGGGGCGCAAGAAAGCGTGACGCGGAAGCGCCCGGGCAGCTCACGCTCTTTGGGCAGGAAGTGTGTGTGGAAGCGTGAGGTGCGAGGAAACCCAAATTCTTTTAGTATATATGTATATATAGATTAACAAGGCATTAGAATTGGTGAAATTCTTTTAAAAAAATAATAATTGCATTTTACTAGGATAAAAAATAAAATATAAAACATTTGAATGCTTAATATTCACTTAAGAGCGACATCTCGGCTTTTAGCAAATTGTTACATTAGCTTACCACCATCATGGCAAAGCTAAAAATAGTCAATTGATTGGTGCATTGCATATGGCTTTCCTGATCGATGAGAGTTGGATATGGATTTCCTCTCTTGGAGGTCAAGAATTCGATGCGAGTA
This sequence comes from Diphasiastrum complanatum, assembly GCA_029204225.1. Lineage (NCBI taxonomy): Eukaryota > Viridiplantae > Streptophyta > Lycopodiopsida > Lycopodiales > Lycopodiaceae > Diphasiastrum > Diphasiastrum complanatum. Next base: position 18,118 of record MU832881.1, on the reverse strand, counting down.
AGCATTTGCATGAATGAGGACATATGGCGAGTTCTTTGAAGAGGCTTAAAAGTTGTGTGAGGTCTTATGCTTGTCGTCCAATAATATCTAGGTAGAGCTTATCCAATTATATCTAAGCAAATAAGCTCATTGCAAATGACATGAGCTTCATGGATAAATGAGAGAAAGTGTTTTTTCATTACTTATAGTTGCAGTTTAGCATATTCATATTGATTTGAGACTTTTCTACCAATCATATGGGAAAAGCTCTTGTAGTCTTATCTAGATAGATAAGCTGAATCACATAGGCTTAGGGACAAGCTTTGAACAAAGTGTTCTTTCATCATTCATGGATATTGTTTAGCATCTTGATGCTTTGAGAGACCTAAACTTTAATTTCTATGTAATAGTTGTGTCTCGTCTTTGGTTTTGATCTAAAAATCAACATGATTTTACATAAATGTATTATAAGTTGTGCGCTAATTCAATGTGCAAGAATCTAGTTGAGGATGGAATGACTTACTCAAGACAAGTTTGCATAATGGAAGCAACAAAATTTGACTTTGGCTTAAATCTAAAATTGCTATGATATTATCTTATTTGGTGTCTCCTCTTGCCCAAAAATTTAGCAACCTTTTCAAGTTTCATCTGGAGCCTTGGTCTTGGAAAGGCTTTGCTTTAAACTTCACATGCCCATGATGCTCATGTATATGACCTCTTAACGTTCCAAGCTCGAGGTATTTCTCAATCCTCAAAAGTGCTCTGTATTATAGCGGCCTCCTACCTTCAAGTCTCTTTTAAACCTAGATATATGTTATATATGCACCTGTGCGACAATATTTGAGATTAATGTCATCATAATAAAATGGGCAAAATTCAATGAAACGATAATTGACAAAAACATCAGTTAATTTACATCTTAATCACCAGTTTGCCACCAAGTTATGACTTGTTGGTGATGATGTTGGATGGTTTCGAAGACAGAATGGACATGGATTTCAGGAGGAGAGCAGATGCAAGATCAACCCTCCTCAGGATGAAATAGCACTACTAACTGGATTCAAGAAAAGGGGATTCAAAGGGATGAAGCAAACGCAAGCAGAGAATAAAGGATAATCCAGCCAACCATGGAAGGAGAGCAAAAAGAAAGGATGGCGGGATAAATCGGAAAAGAAGTGCTTTTATTGTGACATATCTAGACATTTTGCTAGGGAATGTCAAGAAGAAGGAGGATCTCAAAAGGAAGGGTACGGATCAAGCAAATATCGTTGAATAAGAAGAGGAGAAGGCATATGCTTTTGCCATTATGGCGGATGAGAACTACACTTCAACTGAGAAATCTGACAAGGGGTCAGGCGGGTATTTATCAGGAGCAAGCTTGGAGATCATCCATGTGAAGCCCAAAATCAAGGCACAAAGCAATGCGGGTGATCCATATTGGTACTTGGACTAGGCAGCAATCTCGCACATGACTAACAACCGGACCACATTCATCACCTATGAGATGCTTATGGGAAAAGAGATCATGATGGGTGAAAGAGAAAGGATCGATGCAATTGGAAAGAGAGCCGTGTGTCTGTGGCTTGGCCAGGGAAGAAGCACCACTCTAAGAGACGTCCTATATGTCCCAAACCTAGCAAAGAACCTCTGATATCCATAGCACGAATCACTGATGTTGGACCTGCTATTTGAAAAGGATGGCTGCGACATTTAGAGGGAAGGAAAGCCAATAGGGATTGGATTTCGCATTGGAGGCCTTTATCAACTTCAAGGGGATGTTGAGGAAATATCCATGGCATTTATCACACTCATTTTGAGGAAGATGAATAATCTGTGGCACAGCGAGACATGAAAGAAAATCAAGAGGATTAGGAGCGATAATGGGGGGAGGGGAGTACAGGAGCAAAGAATTTGATAGCTTCTACAGAGATCATGGGATTTCAACATAATTCACTGTCCCTTATAATTCTCAGCAAAACGGGATGGCAGAGAGGAAAAACAGAACCATAATGGAGATGGTAAGATGCATGTTGCATGAAGGAGACATGTCGAAGCTTCTCTGGGCAAAAGCGGTGGCGACATCAGCATACATTATCAACAGGTCACCAACTATAGCAATGGAGGGAAAAACACCATACAAAATGTGGTACGAAAGGAGGCCAAATGTTGATTACCTCAAAGTATTTGGTTGCATTGCATATTGTGATCAAGTGATAGATAGATATCGCTTTACTTTACTAAGATTTTGCTTTCAATGTAGTTTATTGAGTTATCAAAAAAAAATTGCAGGGTCAAGTGATTGCTTAAGCTACAAATACGATTCCCATTGTTAACTTTTATCCATATATCACCCCAAAGTATTGAGATTCAAGTAAAGTCTGATTTCCTGCAGAAGCCAACAAAATGACAGATCCACATAACATGCCCAGATACATCACTTTCTCAAAGAAACGATCCAAAAAACATTGATATTACTCCAACAAAGGCATTTTCAGAATTAAAAAGGACATAGTTATGAGAAAACAAAAGCTGATACACACATCATGCATTTATTTGCTCCAAAAAAGAGCAAATGTAGCATATTCACATTGATTGTGAGCATAGAACATAACCAAACATGAGTTTCCAATAGCCTTTTGTGAAAAAACTGTTTAACATGCAATATACATTAACTAATCAACTAGCTACCTTCTTCTTTGGCAGCCACTCTATATTTTCTCCCAAAAATCTTGTTCATACCATTAGAATGAGCTTGCAACAATAACATTATTTCATTCTAAAACAGTTCGGAGCATTTCTTGAAAACTGAGTTGATACAAACCTTAGAGCATTTACACAAAATCCCCGTCAGTCATCATATTGATTCTACCATTACTGCGGCTTGCTGTTAGTATCAGCGATCAATAACAGTTCGCAACCAGTCTTTATAAAATAAACAACGAGAGCAATGCTGCTCATATACTGTCTTGGAGCTCCATTGGGTTACTTTATGATGCATGCGATCAGGTTCTTTGTGGGCGATGCAGCATTAGCCTGGATTGGCATCTCAACATCAGTTGTTCAACTGATAGGGGATTGACTAGCTAGTTGCTGGGTGATGCAGCGTTAGCCTGAGTGGCATCTCAACAGCATTTCGAAGGTTAACATGAACAAAAGTCCTACCGAAGTCACCTTGCGAGAGATGTAAAGTGAGAAAGAAGAGCCACTCATCACGCATATCATGGATCAGGTCTGATGCGCGTTCCTTAATGGTAATGGATTTTTGGTGACTATTGTGCCCATTTCTGAATTACAAAGCAAAATAATCATCTGTTTTTAAAAAAAAAATTAGTGCACATTTTGCCTGCGTCTGCCACGTGGCAACATCGGATTGGTCTCAGATTTTTTTAGTGCTGATTTTGCTTGCACCTGCCACGTGGCAGCTAAGGATTGGTTTAAAAAGGGTCCAAAAATCCATTACGCAATGGAAGGGGCCGAGCAGAGGCCATTCTGCCCGGTAAGGATTTCCAAAAATTTTTTAGGCTCGGCCCGAATTTTTTTAGGCTCGGCTCCGGGCCTCGCCTAAAAAAATTCAGGAAATCCTTATCGGGCAGAATGGCCTCTACCCGGCTCCTTCCATAATACGTATTTGAAAAATTCGGGTGGTGGAGCTCAAAGTCTATAATCTGCACGTAGATCTCACCCAAAAAGAGTACGTCCAACCAAATCGGTCCCTCGTGTGCTTCTTTCTCACAAGCAAAATTTGTGCTGCTTTTGCAGCTTTTTTGCTAATTACTGCCTTGGAACTGGCTCTTCCTTGCGCTGTTGAAATCAAACACACCTCTAGGTGCTCATCGCACACCACCACCTCCTCCATCGGGCGCCATCAAGAGCTTTGTGCACCATTGAGGGCTCCTACATCATACATAATTAAAAAAACGAGGGCCCGTGGTGCTAGCGCCATGGCACGGTAAAAAAAATCTTCTTTCATGACCAACGTTTCGTGGCGCCGGCGCCACGGTTGCCCAAAAAAATTTGATTTTTTTTGTAAATGAGCAGATTGAATATGAAAATGCCAGACCACATTGAGTGCATCTTCAATTTGTCATAAATTAGATTGCTTTAAAGAGAAATTTCTAATCTGAAACTATGTGTGGCGCTGAAGAGTTTCAACAATCACATCTGTAATTTCTGAAGTTTTATCTTTAAGCTCTGTACAAAATTTAGGACCTAATTTATAGCTTCTATTTGAATCTGAAAAAAAAAAAAAGTCAATTTTATTGTCTAAATAATATTCATATTAATTGTAATGGTCAGGATAAAAAAAAATCTAGTTGGGATCGTATGGGATTCTAACAAAAAGGTTATGTACAGGTTTGAAACAAATGTTGGCACAATATTTACAGATTTCTCTGATATCTTATCAAGTTCCTCTTGGGTTATTTCCATCTTCAACGAAGAAACTTTCCGAGGAAGTTGACGAGTAACATGAGGAGGAGGAGATGATTCTGCTTCTGAATCAGATCCCGATTCAGTGGTCAGGACGATTTGGGGCCGCTTTGCAGGGATTACCTTAAGAGGAAGAGAAGTAGCTAGCCTACGAGGTCCAACTTTTTTAGGGACAACAAGGTTCTTTTTCCTCCTTGAGGTAGTTGGCAGGTCTGATCTATCCAAAGGCAGATCTCTGGAGGCGCTGGCGTTATCCACATGAAGACATGAATAACAGTCCCGAAATCTTTTGAGAATAACGCAATCCTTGGACATGATGGTAACACGCTTACTATGCACGGCTAGACATGAATCCTCAAAAAACTAGAACAAGAAAACCTCTACAGCACCTTGTAAGGCCTATGCATGTCTGTCATGGCAAAACGAACATCAAGCCCCAGTGACAAGGTGACATTCCTAACAGATCGGCCATACCTGCTTTCTACCACGTCGTCGGCTAGTACCAGGGGGGACACGGACACGGGAAGGCTGTACAAAGATTAAGGCACGGGCAGTGGATTTGATTTAGCCATCATGATCAGATATAAAAGAAGAAACTTAAATAAAAAAAACTCAAATTTGAATATCGGAACCAAGCACAGAGTAAGGACACACAAAAATTTGTGAAAGAAAGACGCTTGAGATTGATATTGGGACTGAATATCAATTTCGAGCATAGGTTTACACAATAAGAAAAAAAAGAAACAAGTTCCACACTCGAAAGCGATATCGGAGATATCGCGATATCGGTCTTGAGCGCAGGAGGCGATAGCAAATACAAGAAGACAAATAGACGTGCTTGAGAGCGATATTGAGAGAGAGAAATAAAAATTTGCGATGAAAATTGAAAAATCCATGGAGCTCTTGGATCCGTATTGAAAATTGTTGCATGATTCTAAATTGCAACTTTCATTAAAGAAAGTGTCGAAAACAGAGTAGATATTGGAGAATTGAACTTTGAAATTTTTTCATTTAATATACAAAATTTCTCTATATGTCTATTGCCTATTGGCTTGTATAAATTTGCATACTTTTTGAAATTTTTTATAATCTGTCAATTTTGTATTATGACGAATTTGGATTCTTCTGTAAAACCATTGGAAAAGTTGCAGTATAGAGCTGTTCTTTGTGCTAGTCTCACCATGTTGTGTACTTTTATGGAATGTCGCTCTTTCTTGTCAATGAGAGTTTTCCATTCCTTGCGATGACCATATGCTAAGACTTCCATTATTTCTTGCAAAGAATGTCGAATAATGTCGTAGTATGTATTGCATGTCATAAAAACAAAATTTAAATCAGTACCAAATATATCTAAATTAATTGCACATATTTGTCTATAATAGTGTGACATTGAAATCTTACCATATAATGTGTTATACGATCTAACTCCATGCACTTCGAACTGCATCCACAATTCACTTGTTGTTTTTTGTATTATTTGTACATCAGTATTTGAAAATTTATCTTTTCTCAAATATTTCGTCATGTCAGTGTCTAATTTTCTCCAAAGTTTTCCTTTGTGTAAACGAGTAAAACTTTCTTCTTCGAAATCTTAAATTGTAGATATTATCTCTTTCCAAACTGAGTATTGAATCTTGGATTCTTTACTAGAATAATTTGATAAAAATCTACGAGCTTTAGATCCTCCAATCCTTGGCTTGCATGGAATATTTCATGTTTTATCTGATAGCTTATCGTCTTTTTTTATTTTAACATGGCCTTTATGTAAGCTTGTTTAAGACAACGAATTCTGTAATCTGAAAAAAGCTTCCTTCGCAAATGATTCCGACGCAAAATTCCATGCAAACAAGATGTGAAGATATATTATTTTTTCTATTATACGTACCTTTGCATGCAATGTACAAATATGAACATTTCGAAAAAAAATCGGTAGTACAGGTTTCCAATGAGAATCTTCTCGATCTCTTGATATTCTTGTACTTCTTGTCATGTCTTTTGTTGTCTTAACGCAGTATAAACAAGGGTGTTTAGAGTTAGCACCATGAGATACATTGAACATACATTTTAATGTCTTCGGATCTCTTGCTAAATATCATTCTATGTTGAAAGTGCCAATTTCAAGAATATTGAGTGGAACTTCTTCCATGTGATTTTTTATGGTGGCGAGATATGAGGAATATCCATGAGAAAATGTCATGGTCTTCTTTCATCACCTATAAGAGGAACAAAAAAATGTTTTAGAACAGTATTAACACAAAGAAGATTTTTCAAATGAAATCTATATTAGATTATCTCTATTGAATATGTGAAGAAACCACCAAATATCATTTTCTGATTGAACACTAAAGTTAAGGCCTTCTAAGTCTTCTGAGTTTGAAAGTGCTCTCATTCATGATCATAAGACTGACTCTCTCCATGTCTTTTTATAATTTCATACTCATCTAACTTGAGAACAACTATCAACTTGTTATTGACATTCTCATTTGTAATATTGTAAAATTTATGATGAATGTTAGAAATCGATTAATGTCAATAAATAGATTGTTGGAATTGTTATATGCTAGACATTCTCCTTTCAAGCAATACACTTCATTGATTTATCAACGATTGTCTGCATACTTTGGTTTAATATGTCTCTCTTCTTTTAAGATGAAATAGTCGTGGAATTGGAAACTTTTTAATACTTACCTGTGCAAATGCCTCATTAATTATCTTAAACATTGTTGCATATGCTTTTCTACTTATGCTAGAAAAATCACATGCCCCCTGAACCAATGTAGTTTTTAATATTTTTCCAACTTCATTCATAATGCTATCTGTAACTGAAGCCTTAATCTTTTTCATTTTGTTATTGTTAAATATTGATTTCATAGATTTAGAAGTCAAAATAGAACCTAGTGAATTTTCAATGGAAATCTCATCGACCAAATGATCTTCAGCAACCAATGTTGATCTGCATTGCAAACATAATGTTCATAAAAGTGTCTAGCAAAGATTACGACACTCATAGTATTCACAACAACAAAATAAACAAATCAACAAAAAGTTGAAATTAATGAATAACAAAACTAGTGATTATGATTGAAGCAATATTAAACCAAATAAGCTATGACTTACTTGAATGTACGGATTCGTCTTTTTCGATAACCTCCTTTGGATGATAGATCACATATATCTTTGGTTACCAGTCTTTTCCTCTTATTGCTTCTGACCTTTCTGTTGAGTACATCTATATCTTTAAAAAGAGACAAATATGAGATATGCATGGATTGAATGTAGTTTTTATCTCATCATTACTAGTTGTAAAATGACGCAAAGAAGATTTCAACGTCTAGACCTCCTTCTTGTACATCTCATTTTTTTTCACGCAAGTTTTCAACTTTGTAGATTTTTCTTCGCACTCCTTTTATATTTTTCTTAATTCCTCTTCCAAATATTAAATTCTTTGCATTGAATGTGCATATTCATAGAGCATCAAATTCTCACAAGAACCCAAAAGGCCATTTTTGCCATAACACATATAGATTATTTATTGACTCATCAAATGAAAATCCGGATGTTTGAATGAATATGGATCAATAGAATACAATGTTTCCGATGACCATAAATTTACATGCTTTAGCTTTTTCTCCTTGTATCGGATCATATCAGAAGTTGACAGTTTGGATTGCTTTGAATTTCTTATCTTGAGCGGAGAGCTGTATACCTTCCAACTGGAAGGATTCGAAGTCAAAGGCCAAGAGCACAAAGTGTGCAAGATGTACAAAGCAATCTACGGTCTGAAATAGGCTGCAAGAGCATGGTTCGATAGAATCAACTCCTATCTCATCTCATTGGGTTTTGCAGACAATTCAGGTAACTATAACATTTATTCCAAACATATAGGTACCCATTCAGTTCACATAGCTCTTTACATAGATGATGCATTTATTTTGTCAAATGAAATTTATCTTCTGCACACTACTAAGAGTGATCTGTCAGAGGAATTTGACATGACTGATTTAGGTGCTGTTTATTCATTACTAGGAATTCAGTTTACTAGAAATAGACTTCAAAAGAAGATCTATCTTAGCCAGCAAACATATCTAAAAGACATTTTAAAAAAAATTTATATGTCTGATTGCAAACCAATTGATACTCCAATGGATCCAAGTACAGTATTGACTAAACCTACTTGTGCTGATTTTGATAGTGAAGTACTCGACTTAGCGAAGTACCCTTATCATTCACTCAAAGGATCTTTGATGTATGCAATGTTGTGTACTAGACCAAATTTACCATACACTGTTAGAATGTTAAGTCAATTTATGTCTAATCCTAGGATCTCTCATTGGAAAGCACTAAAGAGAGTGATGAGATATATCTAGGAAAGTTTAGATCACATTTTATGTTATGATGGAAATGTTATTGATCCACTCGTCTTGCGAGGCTACTCCGACTCAAATTGGGGAGGAATAGTTTCTACCAGAAAATCTGCGTCCTCCCTACAATTATTATGACTAGATTCAATGTCTTTACTGCTCAAATTGAATCTCTCCAAAACTCGTGTTCTTCACTTTCCCACACTCTCCAAAAGTATTTATTCAAATGCTTTTAGACTAATATAACTTTGAAAAGTCAAATTCTAAGTCTAATATGAAATTGGCCTCAATTGTCATATAAACAAATGTGGTAAGTTTAACTAAACTAGTTGAAATATCTCACATCTAGAAAGTATCACGCTTTAAGACACATTTATACTTTTTATGCGAGTACATTGCACCATGATGTGGTGTTACACTTTTTTTTAGGAAAGTGAGTTATTGAAAGTCCTTGTTTTTATTTACATTTACTTTCGTTGGACATTTTGATGGTGCTAGAATCTTCCAACATGTCCCGATCACTGAAGTGTTACTAGTCTTAGCACCATAGTGGACTAGAAGTGCATGTTGTTACATGTGTGATGGATTTATTGTGCTTATTGTTTAACAGTTTGTCAATTTTGTATGGTGCACTTTGTAGAATGGTATGGAGTTTGTACTTTGCACTTGCTTGGTGCTGGTGTTGTGTTTGCCATCTTGCTTACAAGATCAGAGTCATAAAAGTGTGATGACAGTTTTGAGCTTACTATTTAATTTAAAATTCTTCCATCCACCTAAAACTTTTCTGTCGTTATTTTTGGTTATTTTCCTACTTATTCTTATTTTTGGCATGTGCGTGTGCAACCAGATGAATTGTATCAAATCTATAACCTTGCTTATGTTACCTCATTGATGGACCGAAAAACATAATCCACAATGAAAGATAAAGTGAATGAAAATCCATCACCATTAGCGGTTTCTAAACCGTCTTCGACATAGAAAGCAATAAATCACATTGAAAATAGAGAAGAAAAAGCAAAAGCGCCACAATCCGCCCTATACATTGGCTTCTAAAGTAGCACGGTATGTCAAACTAAGTCTTCTATTTTTTTCAATCGTGGTCTTGTTACTATTGAGAGTTGAAAAACTTGGGCATCTCTATGGATTTGATTGGCACCCACTCTAGCACTCTTGTTCATTAGACAAGGAGTTAGTGTATGATGCATGCAAGGCATGATGGAATTGATTTTCTGTGACCAAGTTACCTTTGAGAAATCAAACCTTGAACAATTCTTTTTTATTATGCTTTAGATAGATTCAACATGCTTCAACAACCATGATCCTTTGTATCCGACCAAGAAAATAACAATAAGTTATCATTAGCAAATGAGACAAAAGACATGTTAGGTATTTCACATGAATTTGAACCCTTTCATAATTTCTCATTGACAATTGAACAATAGAGTGTTTGTTCTCTTTTGATGCCAAAAAATTCAGGTATTTTTATACTCTCAAGCACACCAAGGAGTGGAGAAACACACTTGATAAAATTCTAACATTCTTGTTTGAAAAAATGAATAGGTCTGTATTGTTATGCTACTACTGGTGCAGCTATATCAAGACTTAATAAATGTGCATCAACAATGCACAATCTATTTTCAATTCTTGTCAATGATTTAGTTGTACGAAACTTGACACCTACTGGCATACGCTACAAATTATCTATTGCTGATATCATTATCATCGATGAGATGTCTATGATGGACTCCACAAACGTTACAACTTGTTATGACACAAATAGACCAAATAAAATATGATCCATACCATATGCACTTCCAAAATTTTATCTTGTTATTAGTGGGTGATCATGCGCAATTACCAACAATATGTAGAAAAATAATTTATGCTTGATATGTCATTTTCTGACATCTTTGTACTGGAAAATGGCCACTCATATGCAGTTAAAGCTATTTGATCAGACACACATCAAATATCTTGTACGTTCCATGGTTTAACACAATAAGATTTAGAAAACCAACAATGCAAAAAGTCGATGATACATTTAAACAAGTTATCTCATAAGAACAAATTTTGCTATCCCACTATTTTAATTTCTCAATATTAGCTATGCACAAATAGAGGCATGTTTTATGATGCTATTAACAGCTGATAACTTTCAATGTAGTTGAAAACAACAACTATTTGCATATATCAGAATTTTGTTTGCATTATGCATCATGGCGTCTTATAACATATTTTGAAGCAAAATTTGCTTGTGATTAGCAACAACAAAATTGCATTGCTAGTTAGCACCTCCCAATACAAACATATGGACTATGTAATGTTCATGAGGAGGTGTGCTACAACCTGTATCAAGATGAGTCGCGGGTAGCGAATCTAGCTACAATGCTATTATGCACCGTCGGATGAACGATACATGACAACATTTGGAGACGGACGGTCTGGTTGCAAGCCTGTAAGATGGCTCCGAATCTGCCTGTTCTTAACCAATCGGATGATGTCATGTGTTCGGTATCACTCCTCACAAATGCTACGAGCTATATAGCGGGCGTGAGTACCCAGTGTAATCGGTGGTCAGTATGTACCGAGTCGCTTTGCGGCGAGGTAAGTACTGACCACCATTTGCCCAGCATCAAGCCCACTCACGCCCGCTACCGAACGTAATTTGCTGCCAGTTTTTTCTCCAACTGTCCATTTTCAGACTACCTTTCAAAACACCCAACTCTCAAATTAGCCTCAAATTAGCATTTAGCAAAGGCAGGGAAGGCTCTTGTGGCTTGCCACCATCCTTTGTTTCTTTGTTCGTATTTCTTCTTCTTCTTCTTTGATTACAACATCGTATTTTACATTCATTCATTCATTTGATCGCAAATGGAGGCAGATTGCGATATGGATCCCGGGATATGGAGCAATCTTCCCGAAGAATTGATGGACAGAGTTCTGGCAGCACTGCCGCTGCTGGCATTTCTTCAACTGCGCTCCGTTTGCAAGCAATGGTGCTCTCTCATCCATTCCAGCCATTTTTGTCAGCTGCGCCAACACAGTGGCGTCTCTCACAAACCCTGCTTTCTTTTCCATGTCAGCGTTGGAAGCACTGGTCACTTGCTCATCTACGATCCTGCATTAGGAAAATGGGGTAAGCAAACCCTTTCGTTTTTGCCCCCTGGCATTAGTGCCTCTCTAGTGTCAGTATCAGGAGGCTTGCTCTGCTTTAAAGCCAGCAAATCCGACTCGGCTTGTTATCTTGTTTGCAATCCAATCACAAAAGCTTACAAAGAATTGCCCCCTCCTTTGCGTTATAGATCCACTTTTCGCAGCCCTAGTTTGCAAATTATGCTTGTGGATGAAGCGTCAAATTCTCATAAAATCATTCTAGCAGGCTATTCTACAGGGAGGGATTCAGCAACGGAGGTTTATGACTCTCTCACCAATTCTTGGAGGCTAGTTGGCGATTTACCTTTAAAGGATGATTCCAAAGTAACATCCATTCATCCTTATTCAGGGCAACCTATTTGTAATGGAAACATTTACTGCAGATCTCATCTTCCGCCAGGAGTCGTATCTTACAGTTTAGAGGAGGAGAGTTGGACTGACCTTAGGGTTCCAATATGCCAATCCATTCTGTCGCCTTATCTTGTAGAGTACAATGGGAGCATATTGATGGTCGGAGGAGTCAGACGACAAGGTCGAAAGGAATTGAATCCTGAGAGCTTCTGCATCTGGGAGCTGAGCATGAAGGACTTGCAGTGGATCGAATTGGCAAGAATGCCTGACAGCACGTGCAAATTGTTTCTTCAGAAGAATATCTTTGCCAAGTTTAGGGCTACAGGCCAATCGGGTATGATCTATTTTACCAGTGCTAGTGTAACAAGTTCTGTTGTGGTGTATGATCTCTCTCTCAGATCATGGATTTGGCTACCTGATTGCAACCTGAAAATAGGTCGACGTTTCTTGACCACATTCAGTCCTCCACTTGCTTGGGATCGTGTCTTTGTGTATGAACCCTTCTTGGAGTCAATGGATATAAAAGTGTGAAGCTCAATTGTAAGTGACAAAGAAATTAATCGTGTGTCCCACTACTGGTGATAGTAACTTTGTCAAACGCCTTCAAAATTTCTCATCATCTGATTTGAGGGACATCAGTCCTTCAAGAGGAGTGAGGAACAGCGCTTGTCACAAGCATTGGCATTCCTCCACCTCATCGCTCTCCTTCAAACTTGAGCTGCTCGAAATTACATTGGACAAGGGTCCACTGTGACATGGAGTGCGAGAACAATGTTGTCAAATCAAGAAACAATTTGATGCATACATGTTTCTGGTTACAAGACAGGTGTATGGAGCTGAAGAACTTCCAAAAGCTTTGTTGATGAAAGCTTATCTGCTGTTCAAAAGTGATCATTTAGATAGATATGCCACTCATTGTTGGGACATTGAGGAATTCGGTTTTCAAAGCTCACCATGTATTGACTGAACTTGATAGTTTGATTTGGACTTTGACATTTGGATGTTGGCAAAGTTCTGCTAGGTATTTGTGGTTCAACTTAGGGTGAAAATCTAAGCTTAGCAAGCTCCCTACGAGAGAGGACATTAGATAGAGATTTTTCAGCTGCTGAACGAGAGAAAGGCACACTCTCTTTTTATGTTTGTTCATTGTCCGCAACAACTTCCCTTCCATATGAGCTTTTGGGGGAAGTGCTTGTCTAGGGTATTCAAATTTGTATTGCATAATGAAAGAAGGTGCTCAAGAATTAGGTTCCCAATCTCAAGACCTCTCATTGGATTTTTAATGTGAAATATAGGAATCAAGTGATTTTTGAATCATGTTTGGAATCACCTATTGACCATGGCTCTTCTCAATCCACTAAAAATTGTGCTAACGTTTTCCATGATATGAATTATACATGTTGGGCAAACTACTACGGTTTAGGAAACTATGAATTTTGAAACATCTTCTTGGTTGCCCTATCAATGTTCACGCACGCTTATTGTGTGGCTAATGAAGAACACCTTGATAAGTGAAATATGCTTCCTAGACCTTTCAAAGTTTTCATCAAAATTAGGTCAAAGAGTGATTGTCAAATTTATGAATTTTTTCATGCACTAATTGTAGCCTTATAAAATTTTTTTGGCGTTTTGGATGAAATTTGAAACATGGATGGGGTCTCCTCTGCAAAATAGTTTTATTTTAGCTCATGTTAGATTGTTGAGTAACAAAATTGTTCAATTTTGGAATCAAGATGTAGGCACATAGGTATACGATAAGCATACTCAATCAATGAGAGATAGAGACCACATTGGTTGACAAGCTTGACCAAGTGTTATGTCCTGCATAAAGTACGTAACTCGAGGATTGCCCTCTGGACCAGTGCCTATGATATCAAAGACAACCTTAGTTTACCTACTTTGCTCTTAAAATTAGGTGAAGTCTTGGCTATATAAGCATGCTAAGCCATTGAGGGAAACCATTACTGGAGAGGCACTTTTGAGAGGACTATGGCCTTGAGTAGCAAGACATGAGCTTATTAGCCATGTGGCGTCTTTACGAAATCTATGCTACTTGATGCATTATCATAATGTAATTGTATTGGAGCATGCCCATAGCAAAAAAAAAGTTTGTTGATTTAGCAAAGAAGGCAAACTATCATTTTCTAACTTTTTTACGCATGTACTTTTCATGAAAATGAACGTACATTATTTTAGTCACATCAAACTTCATTGGTGCTTAACCACAGTTAAAAGTACAATTTTCAAAATGTTCCCTCCCAATAGTTGGGAACACTAAAAAATTCGAATTAGGAGTGACATTTCAGAAACAAAGCCTACGCCATCTCTATCTCCAAGGTTTAGTGCTATCTCCAGTTCTGTTATTGTCATTGTGTTGTTTGCTACTATACTACTGAACTGATGACAAAGATTTATCATCTTCATGTGGATCTATCACTAGAATATGCATTGTCATTGAGAAACGTTGTCTTGACATCCATTTGGTGCATTTCGAGATCTTTCGCGGCTGCTAACGCGATCAGAGTCCTGATTGAAAGTCATAGATGCATAAATCATCATAATTGGTGTCTATGTAGATGACACACTAATCTTGTCGAGGAGTGACAACCTAATTGCACAGGTGAAGAAGGATATTTCAAAGCACTTTTTAATATCAGACCTAGGAGAAGCAAAATGCTACTTGGGCTTGTAGATCGACAGAGATCTTGATGGTGGTAAATTATATCTACACCAATCAAGATATATATATATATATCCAAAAAATTATTGATGACTTCAACATGACAGATTATAAGGGAGTAAACACTCCAATGGTACCTGGCATAGTGTTGACAAGTGAAGCCTATCCCAGAGACAATGCAAATCGAGAAGCTATGCAGCATAAGCCTTACAGGAGGCTAATTGATTCTTTGATGTACTTGGCAGACAATACAAGGCCTGGCATTGCCTATGTAGTGTTCAAATTGAGTCAATTTAATATTAATCCAGGTCCGACACACTGGAAAATTGCCAAGAGAATTCTGCAATACCTGCAAAGCACAAAGGACTATGGACTCTGCTACTCTCGATATCTCTCTCAAATTTTACTGTGGTTTATGGAGAATTGTGCTAGAAAATCAATTATGGTGTCTTTTTGGAGTTTTAGCATGTGTAGCTCAAAACTAGTTATGGATATGAAATTTCCAGCAAGTTAATTCACTTTGAAGTAGTTGAAAGTCAGGTTACATGTTGGATCTTCCCATGTATTTGGATTCTAGGCTCTTTTGTGGCCAAATTTGGCTTGTTTTCCATGATTTTGGCACAAAACGTAGGGTAGAATTTAAAATTCAGCAAGTTCAGATCAATTGGTTGGTTATAACTCTATATATTGGATTGTATGTGGATTTGGAAAACGTTCTTGCCATTAGTTTCCAATTGGGCATGGTGAAAAAAACCTAGAAAGGGCCAAAATTCATGATTTTTGCTTGTTTTTTTCATGAAATTGGATGGTAGGAGGTTGTTGAACAACAATTGAACCTGGAAAAAGATGAATCATAGTCTTTTAAAGTTGTCCTAGAAGTTAGAGCCAAGAATTCCAGCAATTGGGTTTGTAAGAAGTAAAAAATTATTAAAAATTGACCAATTTTGGTGAATTTACGGGGATGAATTTTTCTAAATCCATAAGGGGATCATTTTGGATTTCTTACAGCATGATTTGTATTCTCTTTTACCTTCCCAGCAAGCTATCAGACCTGTAAATTAATGGGTAGAGGCTTATGTTTCAATTCCATCAAGTTTGTAGCAATTTTGACTTCTAGAAATCAAGAATTCATGGTTCTCAGCCTATACTGCTTCATAGGATCTGTATGAAGACTTCATGGAACTCTTAGAGACCATTTAAGACTGTTTGGATCATCACTTTGAGGCTTGGTTGAGTGTTTGCAAGTTTTTAAGCTGATTGGCCTTGAAAAAGTGCGCCCTCCTACAGGTTATTTGGTTGTTTTGAACTCGGACGTGTGAATCCTAGGTGGTAGGCTACCGTGGTAAGTGTCTTGTTCACTAGGTCTCCCTCTGTACTGAGCTGTACAACACCCAATTTGGTGTCCTATAGCCAAAGATATGATCATCTGAAGTTTTGCAATTTTGTGAGCAAAATTGGTAGAATATCCAATTGTTTAGATTACATGCATGTCAATTTCCTATTTTAAAGTACTGTACTAACATGGAATGTCTGCATGTTGATTTTGTCGCAAAAGCGAAACTGTTCGGTGTCGCAAAAGCGAAACTGTTTCTTTTTCGTTTTCGTTTTCGTATTCGAGAACGATTTTGTGTCTTTGAATTTTCTTTTGCGCGGAAGCTTCACAGGAACCTAGACACGCGACTGCACATCACAAAACACATTTCATTCTAGCAATCAAGACATACAGCACAAGACAAGGAGATGCACGAAAATAAAGCGACTATATTATCAGTTTGATTTTAGAGCGAGATCGTCAGTGTTTCGCTCGTTGGCGGAATGACACTCTGCTCTTTCGTTGTGTTCTACTCGTTGGCAGACTTTCATGCACAGCTCTTTAGTTTTTTTTGCTGCTCTACTCGCTACGTCTCTCTCTCTGTCTCTTACAGAAATTTTGTCTATTCTCTTCTTTCTTTATGATCCAGAAAGGATAATTTATATCTCCACAGTGTGGAGTTTACAAGATGGCTAAACGCATGAATCACAAGACTAGTTAACGCTAATCAAATAATCAGTTACTTTCCGTCGTTGCCACTCGTTTCACCTGGGCATGAAGTCTACGACTCCAAGCCCGTTGAGCTACCAGCTGGCAGCACGAAAGGTTCCCCTTCGTTTGTTTCGTTTTCTTTGTTTGCTATCGTTTTTTTCATTTCTTTCGTAACCTTTCGTTTTGCGTCCCTTTGCGGTTTGCGGTCTTGGAGGTATGTTTACGATTCGCGAATCGTTCGTCCTTCGAGTTAAGAGACGTTGACTTTCACGAATTGTTCTCGTTCGACCTTCGCTTCGTGTTCGTGTTGCAGTAAAGTTGCAAGAGTTCACCATTTCTGACACTCCCTCTTGAACCTTGCAGCTTTGCACATTCAATCCAATTGTCTTTCTTTGCTTGACAAAGAGTGGCTTGTCGAGCGACTTCGTGAGCAGATCTGCAATCATGTCTTTTGATTTTATATACTGGACCTGGAGCTCTCCTTTCGAGATCAAATCTCGAATGTGATGGTATTTCAGAAGTATGTGTTTTGTCTTTGAATGAAAGACAGGATCCTGGACAGATAGATGGCACTCTGAGAGTCCATCATCATCGCGTTTGGCCCTTCTTGTGGTATCTCGATTGCCTCCAACATCATCTGCAACCACACTACCTCATTCGCCACCTTTGAAGCTGCAACGTATTCAACTTCGCAAGAGGATTGAGCCACCACGGTTTGCTTTTTGCATATCCAGCTGATTGCAGCTCCACACGCTATTGTACATCCTCCAGTAATGGACTTGTTGTCATCTTTGCAGCTTGCCCAGCTTGCATCACTGTAGTGGTGCAACTTGAATCCTTTTTTTTCGTTTTCAGCTCTGTAGGTTAATCCCATATTCTGGGTACCCTTCAGATACTGTAGATTCATTTTGTCATTTGCCAATGTGCCAGGCCAGGATTGGAAGAGAATTGGCTCAAGGCGTAAACAAAGAAAGCTAGATCGGGTCTGGTACAAATTGTGAGGTACATCAGACTACCGATTAAGTTTTGGTAGGGTATACCTGCCATCTTCTGTTCTTCACCTTCCGTTTTTGGGCAATCCTGCTTCGTGAGCTTGGCTCCAGCTATCATTGGCGTGGCCTTTTCTTTGCGGTCCATCATGTG